>PVKA01019989.1:22774-41234 GCA_004027165.1 Ctenomys sociabilis
GGGGGTGGGGTCAGCTCAGCCCGCCCTGGGGGAGGGGCTGGCACGGCATGTGGTGCTGGGGATTGAACCGTGGTCCCTGAGAGCTTGCCTAAGCAGGCGCTTTAGACTACTGAGCTATCTTGCCAGCCCATGAACTTCATTTTAACACATCAGTAGGAAATTGAAGATTCCCAGATGGAGAAGAAAGAATGAGAACACAAGGTATACTCAAGTAGAAGTCTATAAACTGAAACCAACCAAAGATATGCAATAGAGATTATGTATGGCACACAAAGCCAAAATATTCACTACAATGTTCCTTTAAAAAAAATTCTTCCAACTCTCTTGTACATGGAGTATTGTTATGTACATGGAGCAATGGTGCATAGATAAGCAGTTATAAGAGATGAAAATAAAAGCTTTGGTCGCAGTTGAATTATGAATGCCCTTGAATAGCAGGGGAAAAAAAAACCTCATATAATAGGATCAAAGAAAAATAATTCAAAATATATTTAAATAGTATTTACTTATTACATATTTGAGTCAGGACTTGGTTAGAATCCTGAGAAGCACTACCATGTGTTTTATACATGAGAAAAGTTATTATGAATTATATCACTTGTCCTCAAAAATATCAGCATCATAACTGAGATGATAAAATTTGTAAGCTCATTCTGCATCTGTCAGGATAATAGGAAGAAACACACACACACACACACACACACACACCTCTGGTCCTCAAACTCAGCCATATAGAAGAAGCAATGAGTTGATTATAATGTAGTAACATGAATAGATCAAGAGCTCAGGAAACACTGTGGACTTGGTAAAGTCCACTGTAAAACAGCTGACACTGAGGGAAAACACACATTAAAGAAATAAATTGCACAGGTGTGGTGGTAGATACCTATAATCTAAGCATGTGGGAGTCTGAGGCAGAAGATTTCAGTAAGTTCAAGGCCAGTCTAGGTTACATAGTGAACTCAAGGATAACCTAAAGTACATAGTGACCCTGTTTCAAAAAACAAAAACAAAACAAAATCATTTGGCAACTAAAAATAGCGAACTCATTAAAAATGGAAATATATTCAATTTCTCAGCAGATATTACAACCACTAAATATATTTTCCTAGCCCAAAGTACCTAACTTACCAACGTTCTCACTTTTAGTCAAAACTATAGGAGAACTATGCTATAATATTATCAGCAAAAACTGATAGCTGGGGGCGAACTCCAAACCCAACAGTTAAGACTTGGTTCCTACCAATTCTTTAAGAAGTGGGATGGGAGAAATAAGTCTAATAAACTGCATCTTATTAAAAAACAAACAAAAAAAAAAAAACAGGGGCCTGGGGAGATGGCCCAGTGGAATAAGCGTTTCCCGGCAAACACAAGGGCCTGAGTTCAATCCCCAGTTCTGCCAAAAAAAAATAATAAATACCAAATCTTTTTTTTTTCAGTGATGAAAACAAGACAAAATTTATAATTCACAATTGGGCTGCCTGCAGTGCAAGCCCCACCTTGAGGGTGCACTGAAATGATGATTGAGACTGGCTATAGTGGCACAAGCCTATAATCCCAGCACTTGGGAGGCTAAACACAGGCAGATCACTATAAGTTTGATCTTGGTAATGAGACAATTGGTTTGATTTTATAATTTGCTTTTTCAAATTGTTTTACCCTGGTTTGAGTCTACAATTTGTATCTTCTGTCACCATTACCTCAATTCCTTTTTTTTTTTTTTTTTTTTTTTAATTTTATGTAGGGTCTAAGCTATGCAGTTCAGAAGTGATTCTCCTATTTCACCCTCCCAGCACTGAAATTACAGGCATGCACCACCATACCTGGTTTGGGGCCTGCACAGCATGTGGTACTGGGTATTGAACTGCCTGCCAGGCAGGCACTTAGACCACTGAACTATCTCACCAGCTCTATCTTGATTCTTAAAGTAACATTGACAATATATATTTAAGCCATTTAAGAAAATGCTTACTCAGATTTATTAACTTTTCTATGAGCCCTGATGTTTTCCAAAGTATACATTTCATTTAACAGCAATAAAAATTTTCTGAAGATAGCACCTGGATCCAACTGACAAGTTTTAATTAGTTCATATGTCTTCTTCAGAGAGAAACCCAAGTCTTGAAAGACTGAACTTGCAACACAGAAGACCCATAAGGCCTACTCTAGGTTTTAAATCTTCTACCTAAATGCACACAAGATCAACTGATTTTACCTCTGAACTTTAATTATTTAAAGCCCTTGAGGGCTACGAGACTGCAGTAGGAGGATCACCATGAGACTGAGGCCAGGCTGGGCTACATAGTGAGTTCACAGCTAGCCTGGACTATCTACTGTGATCCTGTCTCAAAAAGCAAAACAATAGAAACAAAAACAAAAAAGTAAAACCTGTGGGTTTCTCAATTTTTGGTGTTTAAAACATAAAGTAACACATCCTTCATAACAAACTCAGTAAGAGCTGTGATAGCTTTGTGTAATTAAACATGCTAATATTTCTACAGCAAAATATAACTTCATATTGCAACTTTTGTAGCACTCATCATATATATATACATATATATATGTATATATATATATATATATATATATATATATATATATATATATGCATCATTTATATTATGAGCCTTTAGAATAAAAAGATGTGGAATTTTATTACTTCATACAATCCAAAAAACTCATAAAATATCCAAGCACAGTGACACATATCTAGAAGGCTGAAGCAGGAATAACTCAAGTTTTAGCCCAACTCAGGAATTTAGTGAGAAGTTGCCTCAAAATTTAAAAAAGGTGAGATTGAGTATTTAGCTTACTGCAAGACCCTCAGTCCAATCCCAGCATGTCAAAACAAGCACAATAAAACAAAAAAAGCAAGCCTATGAGATATACTATCATAATCCAGTTTTATTAGATAACAAGTAGACATTAAGTACCTGTCTATTGTCCCACAGCTAGTAAGCAGTACTGCTAGAATTTCACACTAAAAGGACAGTTTCCAAGTATTTAACCATTATGCAATACTGGCTTTTAATGTACTTAACCACAGTACCAACCATATACTATGTGCAACTGTTCTGGGGCTGTACCATGGAATATGTTTAAAAACAAAAACATAGATGCTAAGGTTTGATTTCCTAACTCCTTTCTGATAAACTAAAAATTGCCTTTGGAGAAATATCATTTTAAAACTATAATTTGAGACCTTTAATCATGAGAAAATGTAATAACATAAGGAAGTGTTGGTGTAAGAATTAAAAATCCAAATTTGACAACACAGCAAAGGTAATATTCAGAAGACTCAAGACATGTCAAAATTCAGAATATGCAAGATGCTACCATGATTAAGAAAAAGACTGGCAAGCTCAAGGTCCTGAGTTTGATCCTCGATACTAGAAGAAGAAGAAAAAAAAAGACAGACACTAAGTTACCAAAGAAATGCATGATCCACAAAAACCTGGAGATAAGTTGTGTAAGACAAAGTAGTATGAGAGCTTCCAAGTTAAAGAGTAAGAATTTGATTGGCAGTCTTATGCCTGTAATAATAGTTTAAGGTATCTGTTCATATCTGCAGTAATGACAATTGCAAAAGGCAAGATCTTCACATTTCAGATTATCTATTCGTATTAGCTTCTAGCAGAGACAACAGGCTGAATCCCTAGGAATTTATATGTGGAAGAAAGTAAGGATGATACTTTGATATTTAGGAATACACCTTTACAGCAAATGCACACAAATTACAAAGTTATTCCAAACTGCTTCATTTTCATGCAGCTAAATAATAAAAATAATTCACTGCCCAAACAAATCACTCACCTTAACTGTGAATTACAGTTGACAAAAAGAATCTAACTTGGGTCTCAATTCTAGCCGCATCACCTACCAGTAGAATAAATTTGGGCAAAGAATTAACTTTGGCTTCATATTTCCAATCTGCCATAGTAGGAAACACTCAGAATTCATATAGGTACAACTGATACATATAGAATAAATCAAGTCATAACACTTGATCTATTAAAAACATGCTACTACATAATATCTGTCATTGTTTATGAATTTGCAATATGTATGATTTTAGATGACTTAGGGGGCAGCTTTATTAAGGTAGAAGAGAGGCTAAGAGTTAATTTCAGAAGTGATCATAAAGATAGGCCCAAACAGCAATATTTGTGGGCAACGCAGTAACTACAATATGCTCACCAATTTCTAAACTAAAATTTGGTCTATGTAATTAATATTTCTTTCTTTTCTTTTCTTTTCTTTTTTTTTTTTTTTTAAAGCAGCAGTAGCACAACAGGAGAAAAGGGAAACCTAATCAATCTGCTTGATCTTCCAGAGAGGTCAGCCTGGGGAACATAGGTGAAACCATCTCAAATGAAAACAAAAACCAAAACAAAGAAAACAAACAAAAACATCAGAAAAAGTTGTGCTTGATCCCTTGTCTTAAGTTACTTTTCTCTCCTTTCTGGGACAAAATACCCAACACCCAACATTAAGGAAGGAAAAGTTTATTTAGTTCAGTGGAAGTTTCAGTCCATTAGTCACTGGCTCCAAGGCACAGTGGCACATGGCAGAAAGCAGCACTCCTTAGCATCGGGAAAAGAGCAAGGAGCAAAGGGAGTGGCAGCAGCTGTGTAACAACAGAGGCACAAAGCAAGCCTCTTTGCTTTCCTTACATTGTAAAGCAGATTACCCAGCACAGAGCCAGGGTAGCACTCATACCCATAATCACCGTACTGCATTATGAATTAATCACAAACTCTAGAAGCCACCCTAATGACTGTAAGAGGCTTTGTGGGGATAAGTATACACAAACCTTAACATTCCTGAGAACTTAAAATTACACATGGTTCCACTGTCTCTGATTAAAGCAGCTGGCAAGAGTGTGAGTTTCTGATTCTCCTTTCCTCCACTGTGCCAGGACTGACCAGCTGGAAGAGGGCTGTGAGTTTGGCTCTTCCCTTGCTCCACTGACCTGGGATGGCATGGCTGGCAAAAGAAGTCAGAGGCCAGGGAGATGACTCAATAGAATAAGTGCTTCTCTGGCAAGTGCAAGGGCCTGAGTTCAATCCCTGGTTCCTCCAAAAAAAAAAAAAGAAGTCAGAGATCTGCCCCTTCTTTTCTCCCTCCCCTGGTAGGACTTGGCCAGAGACCTCAGGCAACACAAAAGGACCTTGGCTAAGCCACACATAAATAGAAGTAGAAAGAACTAGAGGCATAGAAGTAGCTCATGCAACATTAGCAATCTGAGCCAACAGGTGATCTCTGACCTTTCTTTGTTTCATTCCACTGGTCTTTTTTTTGTACTAGGAATCAAACACAGGATCAAATCAAACACACTTGCCAGACAGGTGCAGTGCCACTGAGCTATCTCCTGGTCCTTCTTTTTTCCCAACTATCTCATTTAAGTTTATGATATTTTGATGTGCTCAGACAGTATCTCTTCTATGGTTCACTTCAAAATGCATGGACCAGACTGAGCATGGTGGCCTGTGTCTGTAATCCCAGCGCTTGGGAGGCTGAGAACAGGAGGATCTCTATGAGTCCCATCTATATAGAGAGACCCTGTTCTAAATACATAAAAAAAAAAAAAATTAAAAAAAAAAAAACCTCATGGACCTTCTGTTCCAATCCTCCCCACAACCCTGTGTTCTATAATTATCCAAACCTTGGATGAGCATCCTGTGCCCTCCAACCTTGCTCCTCCTATACTTAACCTTATTCATCTCTCCTTCCTACCCCCTACCATCGATAAGCCCATGATCACTACCACCACAGAATAAAATCACTAAGTAGAAAATCACTGCATACAAGTTACTGGTATAAGTTGGATTATATTATATTTATGCAGACTTTCATCCTATACTTATAGGTATTATGCTAATACTTACCAGTTTGTCATAGCCAGGCTGTACTTAAGTCTACTGTTTTTGCCAACTAAATTACCTAAAATAGAATGTCATAGTACGACAATATGTATAAATAACATAATATTGCAGAAACAAAGAAGTGGGCCCTAAATGAAACTGATAGCAACTTCTCACTTATTAATATATTGAGAAGATAGGTTCTTGGGATAGATATAAAGACCAAGAGCCACCTACTAGAAGACATCCAGAGGAACAAACATCTGTTAAGAAAACCTCCCTAGCATTAGTAAGGCTAACATAAGAACTCTACAAAGACCAACACAGAAAACAGAGAATAGAAAATGGCAAGTTAGAGAAACAAAAGGCAATCCTCAAATGCCCAACCCACCTAGGACAAGACCAGAGCACAAACAAAAGGAGGAAACTGGAAGAAAACAGGAAGAACTGTCTGAAATGATAACAGCAGAAGTGAAAACACAAATGGAAGAGGCCATAGAAAATATCTCTAAGGTGCAAAAAGAAATAACTATCAAACTAAAAGCCAGAGGAGTTTAGGAAATCAATGGAAACCATGAATGCCAAATACAAAACGGAAACAATAAAACAATCTAAACAGAAATGCAAGGGATTAGAAACTCCAAGCAGCAGATTGAACAAAGGCAATAATTTATCAGATCTAGAAGACAGTGATGATTAGCAACCATGAAAAGACATCTTACAAATCATGCGACCACAAAAAGGCAGTCCAACAGCTATAGGATGAAGCAAAGTACAACATAAGGTTGACTGGAATCAGGGAAGAAGCTGGAGATAGTACAAAAGTCATCAAAAACCTTTGCACAGAAATTATGTCAGAAAAGTTCTCAAACACAAATGAAAATATTTGACAAATAAATAAATGAAGCATAGAAAGCAGAATAACCATAACCAAAACAGATCTATACCAAGGAATATTATAATAATTAAGAGTCCAGAAATTCAGTACAAGAACAAAATATTAAAAGTAGCTAGAGGGGCCAGGGAGATGGTTCAGTGGGACAAGCACTTCCCTGGCAAACACAAGGGCCTGAGTTCAATCCTAGGTTCTGAAAAAAAAATTAAAAGGAGCTAGAAGGTGGGGAGATAGCTCAGCAGCATAAGTGCTTGCCTGGCAAACATAAAGTCCTGAGTTCAAGCCTGCCCCAGAAACGGTTATAGTGGCACACTAATCCCAGTACTCCAGTGGCTGACACAGGAGGATCACTGAGTTTGATGCCAACCTGGGGCCTAAAAGTGAGAAAAGGACTGGCTAGAACCATATAGCAAGAACCTCTCAAAATAATAAATAAATAAATATTAAAAAGCAGCTAGAGCAAAGAAATATATCACCTATGAAGAAAACCCACATAGAATCACCATAGTCTCAATAAAAAACATTAAATCAAGGAGAGCAGAGAGCTTACAGTGAGGTATTTCAATTCCTAAAGAAAAACAATCTTCAATTCAGATTGATGTACCTTTCAATATTGAAAACTACCTTTCAATATATATATACATATATTTTGTCTTTTTGAGACAGGGTCTCACTATGCAGTTCAGGCTGGCCTTAAGCTCACTTTGTAGCTCAGACTGGTCTCAAACTCACAACAATCCTACTGCCTCAGCCTCCCCAGAGCTGGGATTACAGGTGCATGCCACCATGTAATGAACTCTGTCACCGGCTCAGCACACTTGGGGTGGGACTGGCACGGCATAAGGTGCAAGGGTTTGAACCCTGGTTTCTTTGTTTGCCTAAGCAAGTACCCAGTCCGCTCAGCTATCTCACTGGCCCTAGAAAACGTAGCTATTCTATTTGTAGACCATATAAACTTTAAGCCAAAACTGATCAAACTAAACAAGGTTACTACATACTTGTTAAGTGAAAACTCCAAGTACAGATACAACAATCATATTTATACACCAAACACAGGTTTATCCAAGTACATAAAAAAATATATAAATAGACATAAAAATTCAAACAAGCACTTGTAGTGGAAGACCTTAATACCACTTATATATAGATCAACACACACACACACATACACACACACACAAAAATCAACAAAGAAATACTAGAATTCAACAAGCCTTTGAGTAAATAGACTTGTTATGTGCCTATAGAGCATTGTATCTCAAAACACCAGAATGCATTCTTTTCAGCTACACATAGGATGCTCTCCAAAACGGACCAAGTATTAACTGACAAAACATGTTAAGTAAATGTAGAAGAATGGAATTCATCCCATGAATACTATTTGACCATAGTATATTGAAACTGGAAATCAACAACAAATGAAATCACATAAACACATGGAAATTAAACAATACCCTTCTGAACAACCAATGAATCACAGAGGAAATTAAAGACAAAATTAAACCATACATACAATTAAACAATAATACTGATATAACATACAAAACTTATGGGATACAATGAAAGCAGTCCTACAAGAGAAATTTGTGAACTCACACATTAGGAAAACATAATGAGCTTAAATAAACCTAATGTAGAACCTCAAACTTCTAGAGAAAGAAGACCAAATCAAACCCAAAGCTTACACGAGAGAAAAAATTATAAAAAAGAAGAAAATAATTTGAAAAAATAATAAATTAATGCAATAGAGACTAAGAAAATAATATAAACAATCAATAAATTGAAAATTTGGTCCTTTGAAAGAATAAAATTGATAAACAATTACCCAACTGCACCAAAAACAAGAAAGAAAAAATAAATTCAAGCAACTAGGAATGAAAAAGGGAGAAACCATAATGGATCACAAGTAGCGAGGAAATCATCAATACTGATGATGAGAATCTATATTCAAATAAGATGAGAAATAGAAAAAAATATGGAGATAGACAAAACTGAATTGCTAAAATTAAGATATAAAATTTCTAAATAACCTCATATCAGGCAATAAAATTAAAACTGTAATTAAAAGTTTACCAACAAAGAGATGCCCAGGCCTTGGTTGCCCTGATGCATTTACTGTTAAGTTCTACAAGAAATTTAGAGATTTTTTTTTTTTTTTCAGAACCAGGGATCCTTGCATTTGCCAGGGAAGCACTTATTCTACTGAGCCATCTCCCTGGCTCAAAATTTAAAGATTTTTAATGCTACTAAATGCTGAAATTCTTCAAAGAACTTGAAAGGGAAGTTGTATTTCCAAAATACTTTTTGGAAGTATTACGCTGATTCCAAAATCAGAGAAGAACGCAACCAAAAACCTATAGGCCAATCTTCCTAATGAACATAGATACAAAAATCCTGAATAAGGTACTGGCAAACAGAATGCAGCAAGTAATACTGATTATATATCATGAGCAAGTAGGATTTATCCCAGGGATGCAAGGATGGTTCAAAATACGCAAATTAACAAATATGGCACACCATATGAACAAAAACAAGGAAAAAATTCACATGACATTTCAATAGATGCAGAAAACGCATCTGGCAAACTCCAACACCCATTCATGACAAAAACCTTACAGAAAATTGGAATAGATGGTCTTTCTACAATCTTATAAAAATCATCTTTGACAAACCAAGACCTAACATCAGTACTAAATGGTCAAAACCTGAAAGCTTTCACTCTATAATCAGGAACAAGACAAGGATTATCACCACACCTATTCAATATAGTTCTGGAAACATTAGCCAGAGCAATTAGACCAGAGAGAAAAAAAAAGAAAAAGGATAGGAAAGAAAGAAGTTATATTAGCATTATTTGCAGATGACATATTCTACATAGCACCCCAAAAACTCCACAAAGACTCGTAGATTAAATATTCAAACTCAGTAGTGTAGTGAGATATAAAGTCAACACTCAAAAAAAAAAAAATCAACAGCAGCCAGTAGCACCAAGGAATGAGCATCTCTTCAGACAACTGGCACAACCATTGCCAAGACCAGGGGCAAAAGAAAGCCCTATCATAAGCAGCGGAAGTATGAGTTGAGGCGCCCTGCTGCCAACACTAAGATTGTGCCCCTGCATACACACAGTCCCAATTTGAGGAGACAAGAAGTACCGAGCCCTGTAGCTAGATATGGGAAACTTCTGGGGCTCTGAGTGTTGTACTCAAAAAACAAAGATCACTGATGTTGTTCGCAATGCACCCAATAAAGAGGTGGTCTGTACCAAGACCCAGGGAAAGAACTGCATTGTGTTCATTGACAGCATGCCATAACGCTGCTGTCATGGTAGGAATCCCACTCTGCACTGCCCCTGGGCTGAAAAAGGGGGGCCAACCTGGCTCCTGTGGAAGATATTTTAAGCAAAAACCGATTAAAGAAAATTCAAAAGAAGCATGATGAAAGGCAAAAGAACACCCAAATCAGCGGTCTTCTGAAAGACCGGTTCCATCAGGGCAAGCTTCTTGCCTGCATTGTGTCAAGACCATGCTAGTTGACTGAGCAGATGGCTATGTTCTAGAGGGCAAAGAGCTGGAGTTCTGTCTGATGAAAATCAAGGCCTGGAAAGGCAAATAAACTTTCCCTCCTGGTTTAACTCATGTAATAAAGGTGTTTATTGTTAAAAAAAAAAAAAAAAAAAAAAAAGCAGTCCTGTACACAAGCAATAAAACTGGAGAGAAATTAGAGAAAGCACATCCTTAATAATAGCAACTAAAAAAATACTTATGAATCAATCTAACAAAGGATATAAAAGATCTGTACAGTGAAAATTGCAGTACCCTAAAAAAGACTGAGGATACCAAAAAGTGAAGACATCCCTTGCTCTTGGATATGAAGAACCAATATTGTGAAAATGGTCATACTCCCAAAATGATGTAGGAATAAAAGGTTTCTTTGGATGAGTTCCATAGACATTGGTTGTTGATCAGTGTTCCTGAACTGTGAAACATGAATACGTGGGCTAAGGAATAGATTCTCATGACAGTGTCACAGTAGCTTTGGGATTGTGATGTCCCTGGCTTGCCTTTGTAAGCCAGAATTACTTTTGTTATTCTAGCACTCTTGTGATTACAAATAAATTTTAGGAGTATTTTATCTAGATTTGTGAGGTATGGTTTAAATGAATTTGCATTAATCTAGCCGGTGAGATCCAATGTAAGGGATCAAAGAACAGGGCTTCTATCAGCCAGAAAGGACCTTGGTGCGGAGGACTGTAAGGACCATGAGTTCCAGTGCGTTGGCAAAACCCCAGATGTGGTGAGCTTCTGGCTAGGCGTCTGCAGATTCAAATTGCTGGAGTATTCATTGTCTCCCTGGGGGTTGCAGCTCTCTATAAGTTTGGTGTGGCTGAACCAAGAGGACATATGCCGATTTCTACAGAAATTATGATTCCATGAAAGAGTTTGAAGAAATGAGGAAGGCTGCAGTGATGTAGGAATAAAAGGTTTCTTTGGATTGAGTTCCATAGACATTGGTTGTTGATCAGTGTTCCTGAACTGTGAAACATGAATATGTGGCATAAGGAATAGATTCTCATGACAAATAAACACTTGTGTGGACAGTAAAAAAAGAAAAAAGAAAAAAAAAAAAAAAAAACAGGGTGCTGGCAAGAGAGGCTGCTATCAGCAGCCTTGAATCTCAGCTTGTGACAGACAGCAGCTCTCCTAGGGCTCTGTCTAGTGCTTTTTGCTCTCTTGGGACATTAGGCTTTTGTTTCAAATCGGTCTTTCTATAATTCCCTGCTTTTGTTTTTATGCTGAAAGTTTTTGTAGCATCAGGGCGAGGACTGTAGATTTTTGGTTCATGGCTTGTTGTCAGATTCATTCTCCTTGCCAGGCTAAGTAGGATATACAAATAGTACAGACAACATAGACAAATCACTACTACACTTCCACTAAACCATGGAGTAACACAAAAAGGATTAAGGCTTTTAATGTCACTTGAGATGCTTTGTAACAGATCAGTGTCAGACAATTTTGACAATTGTTTTACAAAAGTATTATCAATATGTTGTTGAAGAGATAGGATCTCAGAGGTAATACTACCACGATAGAATGTCTTTTTACATTTTTTTCATGGTAAATGAGTTTGATTCCATGGAATTGGAGTTACACAGAATGAAGAGGTATTCTAATCACACTTTAAAAGAAGTTGATGTTGTAGATTATAACAACAGCTTGTTCTAAATCATTTATCTTAGCATTTAACTCTGAATCCATGTGTCCTCGGGAAGTCCATAAAGTCCTGTGCCACTGCTGCACAAAATGAACAGTTTGTACACCTTGGCTCAATGTTACTCTAGCTGTGGCAGCTGTGGTGGTGACGCTGTTATTTTTAAAAGTATGGCTATTACAAGTTTAATCATTCTTTTTGTTTTCTTTTTTAACACCTTTAGCAAATGTTGAACAGCATCATGGGAGTCTTGCCATGGGCGATGCAGTTGTACAGGAAGCTGAATTTTGGTCCTTGCTCTGAGAATATAAATGCTATCCCTGGAAAAATTAAGGCTAATAGAATTTAGACATGCATATAAAGAATTGTGACATGTGATGGTATAGTTAGGATTTTAATAACTAGGTCCTACAAACAACAGGAAAGGGAGATGAACATATGCCTGAGCAAAATGTGTTCCTTTTAAATTTTAGATGTAAATTGTAGGATTGATTCCTCCATATATAACCTTTTTATGCTGACGTATGATTTAATGAGGTAACCAATATCCAAAGATGATGTTGAGTTGGTCTCCCAGAAACAGGGGTCATTTTTCTTCCATGCCACATTATTGTATTATTGGCATTTTTAGTGCTACTATAAATCTCATCACTGCCACTTTGTTTTTATCTTAATTCTTTTCCTTTTGCCATCTGGGCAGAGCCATAAGGGCTCCAATTTATGATGCCTCCAAAGAAAGTATTAACCAATACTCGGGCTGTTTTTTGTTTTTTTTTCCTACAGACTTTTCAATGTATCTAATCACGGAGATAAGCAACATTGGTATTCTGGCAGGGTGGCAGATTTGGTGGTGGAAACATTCCATCAGCAGCTATACCTTTAAAAAAAATTTTTTTTGAGAAGAAAATGTACCTTTTTTTCTCCCTTATGCCCAGTATTATTATTTACTATAGATAACCAGACTCATGTGTTTACTTTAAAGCAATGAACTGCATTTCCAATATAAATAGGCCAGCCTTCTACTTCAATCTCATAAAATGGAATTTTGGTTTCTTTTTCTGTGGGCACTCCTGGTCCCTGGCATCATAAGGGCCAGGTAACCAGGAACTTTTATTAACATATATGGGTACAGTAGCATTTTACCAGGGAACTCTTCTATTGAGTAGTGGATTTGGAATGTAAGCCCAATAACTAAAATTACCTTTAACACTTACCGGAAGTGATAACAAAGCCACCATAGCAAGATGATATTATTTTTTCCTCAAATACTTGTTTTCTAGAGACCGGCCAGAGACAGCGCGGCCGACTCCGCCATCCTCCTCCATCCCTCCCGGGAAGGCCCAGCCCCTGAGACCGGCCAGAGATAGAGAGACAGCACGGCCAACTCCGCCATCCTCCCCGATCCCGCCCGCGCCCGCCCAGCCCCAGAGACCTCCCGAGACAGCAAGACCAACGCCAGCAGTCTACTCGATCCCACCCATGCCACCCAGCCAGAGACCGGCCAGAGACAGCGGCTGACTCCAGCGGCCTCCTGGAACCCGCGCCAAGCTCTCCCAGCCAGAGTGAATTTATAGGACTCACCGGGCTTCCCAGATCAGTGAGTGTGGTGAGTCTGAGGGAGAGCCATTGGCTTCTTCCCACGCGCGCTACGTGGATCCCTGCTCCCAACCCCTCCAAGCCAGTGACTGGCCTGAAACCTCAGGACCCACTCACCAACACCTCCCCGGATCCCCTGACCTAAAGCACACTGATTGAGTGGGAATTTCCCCGATTCTCTGGGCATCAAAGTTCAGTGAGTATAGAACTCCAGGCCTGCCATGCCCAAGAGACATTTCCCAGGGATTACCTGCCCCCCAACCCCCGAGGCCCGGTGAGAGCTCCAGGCACACTGTGCCAGAGAAACATTTCCAGGTGATTACTGGTCCCACCCCCACAGCCCCAGACCCAGTGCAAGTCGGCCTGGAGTGAACTCTAAGCCTGCCACACCGAAGGGACATTTCTCAGCAATCCTCGGTCCCACGCTACGGACCAAAACCCAGCACAGCCTGGCCTGTGAGTGAGAGCTCCAGGCCCATTGCACCAGAGGGACCTATCCCAGCCTTCTCGCGTTACGGCCTGTAGACCCAGACCCAGCACAGGCTGGCCGACCCAGTACAGCCTACTCAGTGAATAAGATCATCCACTATCCTTTTCTGAGCCCAGAAGACCCACCAAAGCCCAGGCCCGCCCACCTGGGGAATGACCTGCCTGACACAGGAGGGCTGACCCCGGCAATTTTCCGGATCCTCACCCCAAAGCCAGCTAAGACAGGGAATTTTCATTATTTGCTTTGCATCTCAGTTTGGTTCGTGCTCGCCTGAACAGGGAACCAACAGAGGGGAACCAAAGGAGCTGCAGGAAAAAAGGAACTGAACACAACAGCTAGACCCAGGATAGGCATACCTGGAAAATCTCAAACTTAATAGACTGGCACCCGAATCTCATAACAAGCTAAGGTTATAGCTGCACCAAAGGTCTGCACCAAAGGGCAAAGGTCAGTGCTATACAAAATGACAAAGAGGATGGGAAAAATGCAATCCCAGACCTCGAGTCCATCAGGAAGGGCAGAGGACACTAGCTCAGCTGCAATGAATGAAGTAACAGGTACAGCAGCAAAGCTATAGAGGAAATAAAACGAGAATTCCCCAAATTACAAAAGAAATATTTGAATACATAGTATCTGAAATAAAGAATGAATTCCAGAAACATTGGGTGGAAAAACTATGCTCACCCAGAACAAGTGCAGAGAGCACTATTGCAGCTAATATATATGAATTAACAGCATCTGAAGCAAAGAAACAACAGCAGAAAGATCATGAGGAACTCAAAGCAGAAATAAGTTCTGAAATGAAAAAAGAACTTTTTGAAGGCATAGGATCTGAAATACAGAAACAAGTCCAGAAATATACAGAGGAAATCCAACTTGGAAGAAACACAGCAGAAAAAGAATAACTACTTCTAAAGAAGACATGGATAAAAAAATTGAGGAGATCAGAAATATGATGGATTCCTTGAATGAGCAATACAGAAAACAAATAAACACATGAAACACAGTCAAAGAGATATAGAAGAACTAAAAATATCAATCACGAGTCTACAAAACCATCTGAGAGAAAGCGAAGACAGAGTTTCAGATCTTGAAGATGCCGGAGCAGCTAGTGAAAAGGTGAGAAAGGATCTCTTAAAAACAACGAGAATGCAGGAAAAAATAATCCACGACCTGCAGGATGACACCAGGATGAACAAAGTGAGAATCATTGGTATCAACGAGAATGAAGGAGTCAATACAAATGACATAAAAAGAATTTGGGGAGAAATAATTGCAGAAAACCTCCCAAATATGAGGAAACAATCCAACATTCAGGTCACCTAAGCATATAGAACACCAAACAACTTCAACCCAAGTAGAAACACACCAAGACATATAATAGTTAAGATCGCAGAAATCCAACACAAAAATAATATACTGAAAGCTGCTAGAGAGAAGAAGGAGCTCACACAGGAAAACCCATCAGAATTACAGCCGACTTCTCTACACAAACAATGAAGGCAAGGAGAGCATGGAGCAGAGTTCTTCAAGTCCTACACGAAAACAAATTCCAGCCCAGACTATTATACCCTGCAAAACACTCTTTCAAGTTTGATGGAGAAGTGAAATACTTCCATGACAAAGAACAACTAAAGAATTTCATGAGGACAAAGCCATCCCTTCACAGGCTGCTGAAAGAGGTTCTAGAGAGAGACCACAATGACCAGAACTCCATGAAAGAGAATAAAAGGAACCCAATAAACAGGACAGTCAATTAAACACAGGTTACAAAGGAGTAAACAATACCAGGTAAATATCATGACAAATGTAAGTCAGCACATTTCAATTATAAACATAAATGTAAACGGACTCAATTCTCCAATTAAGAGAAATAGACTGCCACAGTGGATTAGGAAACAAAATCCAACAATATACTGTATACAAGAAACACACTTAACACAAAAGGACATTCATAGGCTCAAAGTCAAAGGATGGAAAACAATACTACATGCCCCAGCACCTCAGAAAAAAGCAAGAGTAGCGATTCTGTTCTCAGGCAGTCTCAACTTCAAGAATGATCAAACGACACAAAGAAGGCCACTATATATTGGTCAGGGGAAAAATTCAAGAGCAAGAAGTAACACTCATAAATATCTATGCACCAAACATAGGAGCACCCAACTATGTAAGACAAATCTTAAGGGACATGAAAAAGTTAATGTCTAAGAACACAATCTTAACAGGAGATCTTAACACATCCTTATCTCAAAAAGATAGGTCAAGCAGACAAAAAATTAGCAAGGAAGTAGCAGAACTGAACCAGAGCTTGGAACAAATGGACCTGGTGGACATATACAGAGTGTTCCACCCAACCACAGCTGAATACACATTTTTTTCAGCTGCACACGGGTCATTTTCCAAAATAGACCACATACTAGTCCAGAGGTCATGCCTAAGTATATGCAAGAAAATAGAATCCCATGCATACTATCTGACCACAATGCAATGAAATTGGAAATAAATGACAAAAGAAACCAGAAAAACCTGCTAAATTCATGGAAACTAAACAACAACCTACTTAGCAATCAATGGGTTGCAGAAGAAATTCAACAAGAAATTAAACAATATCTACAATTCAATGAAAATTCAAGTACAACTTACCGGAATTTATGGGATGTGATGAAAGCAGTTCTTAGAGGGAAAATAATAGCTATGAACCACACATTAGGAAAACAGAAAGGGAACAAATTAGCACCTGAATATTGCACCTCCGACAATTAGAAAAAGAAGAGCAAACAAAACCCAGAGCACAAAGACGGGAAGAAATCATAAAGATTAGAGCAGAAATTAACTCAATTGAGATGAAAAAAAAAAAGTTCAAAGAATCCACAAATCAAAAAGTTGGTTCTTTGAAAAACTAAATAAAGTTGATAAGCCTCTTGCCAACCTCATCAAAAAGAGGCAAAAGAAAATTCAAGTACAAGCCATAAGGAATGAAAAGGGCGAAATCACCACAGACCCAGTGGAAATTCAGAAGATTATCAATAGTTACTTGGAGAATCTTTACACTCACAGAATAGAAGACACAGAAGAAATGGACAGATTCCTCGAAAGGTACAAATTACCAAAACTGAATCAAGAAGATATTACAACTCTCAATAAGCCGATAACAGCCAACGAAATACGAAACGTAATAAAAAGCCTACCGACAGAGAAAAGTCCAGGGCCTGATGGATTCACAGCTGAATTCTACAAGAAATTTATAGAAGATATAATCCCCACACTCCACAAACTCTTCCACGAAGTTGAAAAGGAAAAAGTCCTCCCAAAATCATTTCTGGAGGCAAGTATAATACTCATTCCAAAACCAGGGAAAGACACAACGAAAAAGGAGAACTACAGGCAAATTTCCCTCATGAACATAGATGCAAAAATACTCAACAAAATCCTGGCAAATAGAATACAGCAAATCATCAAGAAGATCATACACCATGACCAGGTAGGATTCATCCCAGGGATGCAAGGATGGTTCAATATTTGAAATCTATAAATGTAATACACTATATTAATAGACTGAAATCTAAAAACCACATAATCATCTCAATTGATGCAGAGAAAGCTTTTGACAAAGTCCAACACTCATTCATGTTCAAGGTCCTACAGAAAATTGGAATAGATGGACTCTATCTTAACTTGATAAAAGCCATCTATGACAACCCAAAAGCTCATATAATCCTAAATGGGGAAAAACTGAAATCTTTTACGCTTAAATCAGGTACAAGACAAGGATGTCTTCTATCGCCCCTCCTATTCAATATAGTCTTGGAATCCTTAGCAACAGCCATTAGAAAAGAGGGAGAAATAAAGGGAATAAGAATAGGAAAAGAAGAAGTTAAATTATCACTATTTGCAGATGACATGATACTTTACTTGGAAGATCCCAAAAATTCCACCAAGAACCTACTAGAACTACTGATAGGGAAATTCAGTAGCATAGCAGGATACAAAATCAATACGCAAAAGTCAATAGAATTCCTCTACACAGATAACAAACACATTGAAAGGGAAACTATAGAAACAATACCTTTCATAATAGCACCGCGGAAAATGAAATACCTTGGGATTCACTTAACCAAGAAAGTCAAAGATCTTTGCACGGAAAATTACAACACCCTAAGAAAAGAGATTATAGAGGATTTCAGAAAATGGAAAGATATTCCATACTCCTGGATAGGAAGAACCAACATCGTGAAGATGGCCATACTCCCAAAATTGCTGTACAGATTTAATGCAATCCCTATCAAACTGCCACCAACATACCTCCCAGATATAGAGAAATCAATCCTAAAATTTATTTGGAACCACAAACGACCTAGAATAGCAAAGGCAATCTTGGCCAATAAAGACAAGGCAGGAGGCATC
>PVKA01019990.1:5538-41240 GCA_004027165.1 Ctenomys sociabilis
TTTTTTTTTTTTTTTTTTTGAGACAGAGTCTCACTGTGCAGTTCAGGCTGGCCTTAAACTCACTTTATAGCTCAGGCTGGTCTCGAACTCACAACAATCCTCCTGCCTCAGCCTCCCGAGTGCTGGGATTACAGGCCTGCGCCACCACGCCCGGCTTACCACTGGAACATCTTGACGCATGATGCTTAAGATAAAAAGACATGTGTCCCCCCCCCCCACCTCACCCATGGCATTGCAAAGACCATTTTCAAATTGGCAGTTGTTGAACAGCTTTGACCAGTTCCCTGCCCACTTTGAAAGCAACTAGAGTCAGTTGATGTTTATCAAGTGCACACTCTGTAGATTAAAAAAAGAAATTAGCCAGAGCAGACAATGTAATTCTCATTGCTTTCATAGTTTGTCTGTGTAGAAGATCATACCTAGAAAGGGCCTTTTTGAAACTCTCCTCCAAGCTCTCATTATATAAATAGAGAAATAGAATCCATGCAAAGGTTAAGCCCTGAATCCCAGCTGGTTTCCTCCAAGAATGAAAGATTTTTTTGTTGTTTGGAAAATGGACCAGAGGGCCAGGGATATAGCTTAGTGGCCTAAGCACCTGCTTGGCAAGTGCAAGGTCCTGAGTTCAATCCCTGGTACCGAAAAAAAAAAAAAACAGACATTTATTTTGGGCTTGGGAGACATAGCTCAGCAGAATTAAGGAAAATGGACCAGATATTTATTGCCTAATTAGAGGTGCAGAATGAGCAAGCTTTGGTATTCTTTGCTTAATATCAGGCAAATGGGAAAAGCACTGCAAACATAGAGAGAGCTGACTCCTAATGGTCACTCAAGACTGTAGGACACATGTAGTGCAGATGGCCCAGGAATTCAACAAGTGAGTTCTCCAATGCTGAGATCTTCAGTTAAGCAGGTGTTTGGGCAGTAGATCCTGTGTAGCTTCCAGCCTTGGCTGGGCTTGTCTGGCTGAAAATTGGCACCGACCCAGTCCAGCAGCAGGGCTGAAAAACTTCACTTGAAAGTGCAGGAATGTGCCATTGTCATTTTCTCCTTTCTTATCAGACCCCACTAGCTTGAGCAAGGAAGGAACAAAAATGGACTAGCAAAACATGTTGTTTCACTGGGTAAAAATTCAGTACCAAGTTAATGATTTTTGCTGTGTCCAAAAAAGGAAGAGTGGAGGTCTTGGAAAGGTGTAGTCTTCCAAGTATTTTTGGACAACTTCTCCCGGTGTCACCCAGCGAGAATGTTTCCCTTTGGCTGGTGATTGTTCTCACATAAGAACAGAGATATTCAGCTGATGTTAAAAACCAATGCTCCCAAGTCAGCCCTTGCTTTTTCACAATACTGAAGCCCAGAGCGTGAGAAAAGGAAAGAATCAAATCTTGTGTTAAGTGTTGAATGCATATTCTTGTGGAATTTGCTAAGACGTCCATACCATCACGCTTTTAGATGCCTACCATTCTAGAATGCTTGCTGGAGGGCCGGCCAGATAGCTCAGCAGTCTCGGGGACCAGAGTTCCATCCCAAGCATCTAGTGCCGGCCTCACCACCAGGGCACACTGAGACAGCAACTGAGACTGGGTGTGGTGGTGCATGTCTATAATCCTGGCTCTTGGGAAGCTGAAAACAGGAAGATCACTATGAGTCTGATCTGTGTAGTGAGACCCTGCAGACCCTGTAATAAAATACTTTTTAAAAAATCCTTGATGGACCAGTGGATGCCAAAGAGCAGGGGCGGAAAGTGAGACCCTCTGAAGGAATGCGCGTGCATGTTTTCACTTGTTCTCCCACCGCATGCCTGGGGCTGGGGGAGGAAAGCCCTGAGCCACGCTGCAACCGCAGAGCTAACTGTGCCTTTCAGCTCGCTGAGTCTCTGCACTTAGCTTGGCACCATTGGTGAATTCCAGAACAGGCCTGCAGGAGGCAGAAGCCAAACGCCCCCTATTTTCCACAGCTGTGAGAACAGCACACCACCAAAGTTTCCTACATGCCGAGCGCTATGATGGGACCTGTGCACATGGTACAGACTCACAAGGAAGCCTGAGCCAGGCTGCATTAGCCCTATTTGAATCCAAAAGCTTAGAGACTTTACACTCCCCAGTAATCAGTGCAGGGGTCCAGATATGCACAGAGTTCTGTCTCCTCCTGAGGTTTTTTTTTTGTTTTGTCTTTTTGGTTTTTCTTTGTCAGAACTGGGGATTGAACTCAGGCCTTGCACTTGCCAGGCAAGTGCTTATTCTAACTGAGCCATCTCCACAGCCCACCTCCCAAAGTTCTTAATCTTTTCTACTACTACTTTCTAGGGAATTCGCAATCCTCTGTCTTTTTTTTTCTTTTAAATTTTGATGCTGGGAGCACAGCATTAAAAAAAAAAAAATGTTCCTAAGGAGGATATGGGGAGCCATTGGTATTTTGTTTTATACAGCTTTAAAATAGTACTTTATTTCAGTTAAAACTGGTGTTATGAAAGCAGTTTAAATATTTTCTCTCTGGATTTAGGAGTAGAGGCCAGAACACAAATGGATGCATGCATGTAATGTGTACATTAAACGTGCAGTATAGGGGCCAGAGAGATGGCTCAGTAGGATAAGCGCTTCCCTGGCAAGCGCAAGGGCCTGAGTTCAGTCCTCAGTTCCACAAAAAAAAAAAAAAAAAAAAAGTGCAATATGGGGCTGGGGTGTTAGCTCAGTGGTCTAAGCACCTGCCTGGCAAGCGCAAGGACCTGAGTTCAGTCCCTGGTACTGCCTGTCACGCTGGCCCTGGAGTGGTGGTCATGCTAAGCTGGCTCTGAAACCCGGCCTGGTGGCACACACCTGTAATCTCAGCACTGGGGAAGCAGAGACAAGAGGGTCACTGCCAGTACAAGCTGCATAGTGAGACTCTATACCAAACAATTTTTTAAATGTACAATGTAAACATAATATTCAGTAAATTTTTAAATATTTTCCTTTGTTTTGAACACACTTATTCCTTTTTTTTGCCACTCACTAAAGCAGTTCTGGAGGTCCTCTTTCATGGGTATCTTTGGTTGAGCAACCGTAGCTGTGTCAAATTCCCAAATCAATTCAAATGTTACTTTACATGATCATTTTGACATGGGAGATGAGCTCAAGAAGCCTAGTGCTGTATCTGGTAAATAAGGCAGCTGAGGACTCACCAAGAGATTCACTCTTGCCCCTCAGTTGGATGCCACTCAGCCGCAGAACTCACTATACTTTTTGTCACACCTCCGAAGGACACACATGAAAGAGAATTTCTGGAACTGCTTCAGAAGTGGCAAGAATGATGGGATAAGTATGTTGAAAACAATGATGAATAGGAGTTTGAAGGGGATTAATGGCAACGTGGCATTTACTGTAATAATTTTTTATGTATTTGGTACAAGGTCTCACTACGCAGCTCAGACTCATAGTGATCCTCCTGTTTTCAGCCTCCCCAGTGATGGGATTACAGGCATGTGCCACCAGGCCCAGTCTCGTTGGCCAGTGCAGTGAACCCGAGGGTGGGGCCAGCACAGCCTGCGGTGCTGGGGATTGAACCCCGGTCCCTGCTTTTGCCTAAGCAGGCACTTAGCCCACTGAGCTATCTCACTGGCCCTGTAATAAAAAAAATTCAACTTAAACATCCATTGTGCATTTTGATCATGCCTCATCTAATTAACTTGCACATCTTTTCATGTTTTTATATTAAAGCATATCTCTGCCTGTTTACAGCAGTACATTAGATCTGTTATGTCTACCTATGGGAATTTTAATGGAATAACTCGTGTTATAACACTGAGAGCATGCTTAGGACAGCAAAGTAGGTGGTATGTTTTGAGAAGCAGCCCTCTCCCACGAGGACAGAAAATGGGCACTACATAACAGCAACCATACTCACAAAATCCTTTTGATAACTTCCAGTGAAAGAGAAGTAATACCACTGCAGACTTAGCCCACGGGCACTGCCTTACGGGAGCTTGATGCAGTGGCCCCTTCTTGTGCTATCTTTTGCGTCAGACTGGAAAATGCTGTCCCCAGAGTTGTTATATGGTTGCATACTGATGTTTTAAGGTCAATTCCTCCATGCTAGGCCTCTGTGAGACCTCAATAGACTTGGAGGAAAGTCCACCTTAACTGTACGTGCCCACATGAACTTCTGTTATCCACTACCAAGACCTGGGAGCCACATCTGTCTATAACCTTCTCAGAATACAGCACAGGGAATATGATGAGTGGTTTTATGACTTTTCTGAGTAAAAAGTTGCTTGAGATTGAGAAGGTCACTTGGGGGACACCAGAAGGAAGGCCGGACAGCATAGCTAAAAATTCATAGATCAGCAGTGCTATTCTGCTTGACAGAGATGGTGATCCCCTCCTGGGCATTAGGCTGAGCTTTTCTAGATTTTAGGCAGTTCTGAGGGCTCTCCTCCAGTACTCCAATCACCCAGACACTGAGTATACATTGCCCAACTGGGAACCCAGTAAGCCATGTTTACTGTGAGGAAATCCTCCAAGTGCCCAGGAAGCTGACCAGGGCTCAGAAGGACACGTAGCAAAGTCCAAGCAGGAGGGACTGTGCTTGATGCCAGCTGTCTTAATAGCCTAGAGGTTTGGCAGGACACACACACACACACACACACACACACACACACACAGAGCTACTATAGAATGTGAAGAATGAATGAATGTATGAATGATTGAATGTACCCAACGTTCTTTTCTCTTTGGAGATGCTTCCTAACAATTACATGGGAAAGGACATTCCATGCAAGTTTCCCATGAGGATAAAGACAGTTACTCAGGGTGCTGTACCTCACTCTTCTGCTGATGCAGAAAGGGAACCACTGCCCAAAAATGTCCTTGACATGGCTCAATGTCCTTGTCCTTCTACTATTTAAGTCAAATGTATTTAATTGTAAGGGACTTAGCTAGAAGCTGGAATGTGTGGAACCCTTAAATCCCCGTGGAACCCAGAGTGCAAAGGTTCTCATTCTGAGCTCCCCAAAGTGTGTCAGCTCTCAGTGGCTGTGTCTGGGTGTGGCTGTCCTTAAGTCCACATGCCCACCTGGTTTGTTCTGCTAACTGGCCAGGGAAAACTGATCTGGGCACTTATAGGTGTTAACGTTTTCTATCCATGTGTCTGTTTCATGGTTACTCAGCCATGGACATTGCCTTCTCCCAGATGTGCTTTGAAGGTATGAGGATGGGAGCCCCCCTTCATAGAACTCCAGGAACCCACTAGGTTCTCAAGATACCCATTAGATTGACAATCAAGAAAGTAATTTTTTTTTTTTTTTTACATGTCCATCAACAGACGTAGGGTAGCATGGAGTAAATCTTTCAGTTTGATGAAGTGCTAGATGTTTTTAAAAAGTGAACTTCAAGGGTTTTGTTTCTAGGCCTGACTACTGTGCACATGCTCATGGGCAGGCGTGAACATGTATATCTGGGCCAGTGCTTCAGTGTGATGTGCCCACCTGAGCCCCCAGCCAGAGCCTCTTGTGGGCACTTGGTTTTTCTGAGTAGGATTTTGGGGATGTTATATAAAGTGTAAGTTAAGTGAACATGGAGACTTGGGACCCTCTTGCTACCTTGGCTTACCAACAGTTCTTTGTCCTCTGTGGTCTCTCCTCCTTCATTGCCCTCAAGGCGGGAAGAAAAGCAGGAATTTCTAAACTGATATTGTTCCCAGGGTACAATTGTCATCTATCACTCCCTGCTGGGAAAGTGTAAACATGCACTGGCCAGTAATGGCATATTTATTGTCCCAAGCTATGATATGGATTGGGGCAGGAGGGGATGCTGGCCAGGCATTCTTCACTGGCTCCCCAGGAGGCGTGGCTTGGTGGGAGGAGCTGGAGTGGGAGGGGTCAAAGGGCCAGGCTGGAGTTCCTGCAGCTGAGACCTGGACTGGCGTTGTATGTCCAGGTTGCACATAGTTGGCACACCGGGGAGGGATGGTGTGGTCACCCTGGAGCCAGTTTTGGAGGCTGTCCATGCTTAGGAGAGGGAATCTATGTCTCACATTAGGCCCAGACACATGGCCATTTTGGGGTGGCAGTGGGTGTGAATACGGTACCAGGCACATCACATGGTGAATCGCAACTTCCACTGCTATTTCTCACTGCATGATGATTGGTTTGGTGTAAATGGGAAAAGGTGTAGAAGAGCAAACCCTCCTGAAGCCTTGAAGTGAGGGATAAGAAGATGGTGCTGCCAGTGAGGGTGGGGCCAGCAGGGAAGAAAGACAATGGGGCAGACCGGGCAGATCTGGGGCACTCAGTGGACCTGTGTGGGGTGAATTGATTCACAACATTTAGTTGAAGTAAACATGAAGCACCAGGAGAACCCACACAGAGAACAGAGGAAGGATGTTTCAGTTCCAATAAGCAGACTGTGTACAGTGCCTTTGCCTGGTGCCTTGAGAGATTCGACGTAGCTGTGGGCCCTGAAGCACTCAGGCTGTGCAATGGACACAGAACTTTAACTGTGGGTTGCACAGGGGGCTCTGGGAGTGCAGAGAAGACCTCAGGATTCTGGGAAGCTTCAGTAAGGGGCAGAAGCCCTAAATCAAAGTTTTCCTGGACAAATATAATCAAGCCCCCAGACTAGCAGCTCCCATTGGCAGAAACATTTCTTTTGCTTCTGGTATGTTCTCGCTGATGAGCAGCAGAATTCTGTGCACACAGTAGGCATGTTGCAGACACATGCTTCACATGTAAGTTAACAAACTTACCCAGAATGCCCAGCTCAAGCAAGGACTATGTCAAGGCCCCAGACTTTCAGTGAGCTATGGGTTGGGAAGGCAGTGACGAGTTCCCATCTTGGCCTTCTCCTTTGCGGTGTCCAATGAGCTCTACCCACCCCCCATTCAAAGCCAGTGTGTCCCTTAGGTACTTATCAGAGAGACACCTCCATCTACTTGGTGTAATCCAGCAACACTGTCAACTGCTTCCAGGCCACAACAAGTATGCAGTTGCAGCTCTGGGAGTTTCAAGCCTCTTGGAAAGGTAAAGGTGACATTCCTTGGAATCTTTCTTACAGATGTGGATGAGTGCGCAACAGATTCCCACCAGTGCAACCCCACCCAGATCTGCATCAACACCGAAGGGGGGTACACCTGCTCCTGCACCGATGGGTACTGGCTCCTGGAAGGCCAGTGCTTAGGTAACAGCCCTCTGGGGTCCATGAGAACTCTTGGAAGCTAATGAGTGGCAGGTATATTGTGAGATACGGGCTCACTGGGTGGCCGAGTGTAGTAAGCTTTTCTTTGGGAGGAAAGCAAAAGATGAGTTACACATGTCAGCACCCTTTTCTTCTTTTTCTTTCACTTTATGGCCCTGGAGGCTAAACCCTTGCTCTGATGCATAACAACAAGGACTCTGTCAATGAGCTCTAGCCCTTGTCCACATAACTTTAAATCAGTTGTCCTTTTTTTTTTTTGGCAGAACTGGGGATTGAACTCAGGCCCTTGCGCTTGCCAGAGAAGCACTAATTCTACTGAGCCATCTCCCTGGCCTCTAAATCAGTTGTCATAATCATCACCATGCTATCACTGTAGGTGTTTGCTGACACAGGGTCTCACTTGCTGGCCCCAAACTCTCAGGCTGTAGCAGGGCCTCTGTCTCAGCTTCCCCAGTAGCTGGCACTACAGGTGCATGCTACTATACCTAGCTTCTTATTCAAAAATGAATGTACTTTTTAAAAGTTCAAATTTGGTTTTCTCTAGACCTTCTTCCTCTCTTCAGAAAGTTTATATCTAAGCCAGGAAATGACAGAAGTGAGAATTATTCTACTCTAGTCAGAAATAATATTAAGCCAACTGAATATTTTTGCTTACTTAGGGAAATGTTCCAAGCCTCCAGTAGGGACCAGTAGACTCTAATCAGATATCATCTTCTCCCCACACCTGGTTGTAGCTGCCTTGTGCCATGCCCACCCCCAAGAGCTGCGGTAGCTCTTTTTACTCCAAAAGAATTAATGATCACTGAGGCTGGGGAGATAGCTCAGTAGAATAAACACTTCTAATGCTTGCCAGCAAGCACAAGGGCCTGAGTTCAAACCCCAGTATCAACAAAAAAAAGGAATTAATGATCATCAATGGAGAACTTTGCCCCCTCCACCTGGCATCTACTGTATCATCTTTCTTTTATTTTTCCTAGAGAGCTGACTTTCCTTTCTTCCCCTCTACATTTGCATTTAACCCAGTGAATGAATCCTCAGCAATCTGTAGCTGTCACTTCAATTTCTACGTCTAGGGTGTGATCCCTATAGTGGGATGTTTTTAGAAAAGTCCTGCCAGTTTAAATTCTCTAAGGCACTGTTCTATTGACTGCAGGTCAGTACTAGAGGGGCTGAGAAACAGATCCAAATGATATTAAAACTAAAAAAAAGAAAGAAAGAAAGAAAGAAAGAAAGAAAGAAAGAAAGAAAGAAAGAAAGAAAGAAAGAACAAGAAAGTGATTCGTTCCAAGTCTCTCTGACTGAGGCTGTTTGCGTCTGTCTTTACACCCTGTCCAAAGGATCCTGAAAGTCTGATCAGCCAGCCTAGACTTGACTTGGCTCTTCACCCCAAGTATGCACCGAAGAATGGGTGTACACAGGCATTCACGAATATGACCACCCCCATGCATTTGAACTTCTACTCTAATGGAAAATTTGATGCTACTGATTTGAACAAAAGCAGATTGGTGAAAGGAAGTCATTTGTACAGGAACTGAATATGTAGGCGCTCAGAGCTGGAAGGATGCTAGCTACTATATCATCTAACTTTTATAGAGTTGGAGACAGACTCAAAGAGAAGGAATATTTCTGGCAAAGTTAAGGTAAATCAAGTTGCAGATCCAAGTCTCTTGTTTCTTGAGCTAGTTTTTCCACCAAACAGGGTGCTAGAGAGGTGAGCGAAACCTGCATATATAGGCTCCCATTACAGAAAACCTAGGCCCAGCCAGGAAGCTCTTTCTGTATCTGAGAGACACCTGCAGTGCGGGTGTTCCTCTTCCTGAGAGGGCAGTGCTCTTCCACGGAGCAGGAGGGTTGGCGGGTTGCTCGCAGAGACCTAACCTGGTGCCATGTGGCACGGCCCCCTCACACGTCACACCTGATGTGAAGGCCTGTCCTATTGTGGCAAAATCCGTGCCTTCCCTGGGCTAAATGCTTTCTTATTCAAAATGAAATTGCCACAGCTGCCTGCCGCCTTCCATCTCTAGATATCCCACCTCTAGGTGTCCCTAGAGGAAAGGCGTCCTGGCTGGCTGCCGCTGCCGCCTTGGGCTTTGGTTTTCTGCCTTGGAACAGGTCAGGACAACTGTGTGAGGCAGGGGCTTCCCAGACAGGAGCTGTCCAGGACTTGGGAGAGGGCCGTAAGCCAGGACAGAAGTTGGGACTCAGAGGTAAAGCAGAGTCACATGGAAGGGCACAGATGCTGATAAAGGCTGAACATTAGGAAGTGGCTGAAATGGGCTGGGGGAGCAGAGTCCTTTTTAAGGATTACTAGAAACCCGGCATAGGGATTGAAGTTCAGAGGCAGGGGTAGAAGGCTCCAAAGAACGGGGTGCAGGGAAGGGAATGTGGTTAGTTTCAGGCAACACAGGGATGAGATAAGGACCAGTTCAATCAGCTGATCCCTGTGTAGATGAGACTGCTGCTCCCAGCCCGAAGCTGGAGATTTCATGCAAAGCACCTTGCCCTACAGGAAAGAACTATCCAGCCCAAATCTCATCAGCCTGGGATGTTGGGGGTCCCATCGAACCTCGGGCTCCCTGTAGACTGATGAGTGTCCAAGGGAGGTCACTTTGACTATTGTACTACTGAAAGTACCCACTTAACACAGTGCCGGTGCTTTCTCTGGAAATACCAGCCACTGCGTGGAAGATATATGTTTACTCGGAGTTTTAGGTCTGCTGTGGTACAAGGAGAGCCAAAGTGAACCTCCCACCCTTGGGCTCATTATAGAGCTACCTGGCCAGCTTTTCCTGGCCTATGCTTTCTTCTGTTCCCAAATCTGGACAGGGTCATTTTGTTTTTAGTTGAATTTTTAAAAATTGTATTAGTATATGCTTCCAGTACATAATGATCGCACACATTGGAGGGAGCTGGTACGTGCACATAACACACTTTGAACTTCTGTGTTCCCTTTCCCTCCCTGCTCACTGCCCTCCCTCCATCTCTTGGCTCCCATTTTCAAGAGATCTATTGCCCCTTTGCTAGTATCTGTTCTTTATTTTGCTCTTCAATTTATTTATGTTTTGGGTTTCTCATATAAAAGAAACAGTGTGAGTCATTGTTAATGGAGTGGAATTAACTCCTGTGGAATCTCCTCCTGTGAGACACTAACCTGACTGTCTTCAGGACAGTGAAGAGTTTGTATGGAACGGTAGAGTCAAATCCTAATGTTCTTCATGGCTTCATTAAATTTTCAAGTTAGATGAAGTTGGAGGATCTATCTTGCCCCGTGTCCCACACAATGCAGAAATTTCTTCCATTGGTCTCAGGATAGGTTCAGACGTGCTACAGACTAGGAGTGTAGAAGACTGTAGGGAGAAGGAGCCTGGTAATGCACCAGTGTCCCTGACCCTTATCAGATGCTGGCTTAGCACTGGTTCCCTTAGCCTCCCTTCCTCGTCTCTCTCCAGAAGGGGTGGCAGCAACACCATGCTGAGGTCAGCACCAGTGAGAGACACCTGCCTTACCTTGCTTGTGTTTCTGTTTCTAGACATCGATGAGTGTCGCTATGGTTACTGCCAGCAGCTCTGTGCCAATGTTCCTGGATCCTATTCTTGTACCTGCAACCCTGGTTTTACCCTCAACGAGGATGGAAGGTCTTGCCAAGGTATGTGGTGCATGTTGATAACTTGGACACCATGGGAAAACCTAGATGCAGTCATCTTCAGAGCCTGATAGTTTCTGTCTGTGAAATAGTCATTAAAGCATGTTCCCTTTCCTTGTCACTACCCAACCATCTCCAGTGATTACAGCAACTTGATACCTGAACTGAGGTTATGGGAAACAGCTCAAAAAGGACTGAGAGGGAAGAACCACAATCATCCATTAGCCGGATGCTTATGAGTTCATGGATTTGCTTCTCTTTCTGTGGCTGCTGGCCAGAAGTGGACTTGCTGGCCCGCTCACATAATCTGGAATTTTCTGGCATATCCTGTAGCCTAAGTTTGGTTTCTGAGACCCAAAAATGGATGGATGTTCAGGCCCCAGTTCCTGATGAATCACAAAATAAACCATGTGTGGCTTTTGTGGACAATTCCAAGGGCTCTTGCTACAGCGTTTCTTTCCACCTGTACTGGAAGGGCCTACTATTTAGTGGCCTCTAGGGGTGGCAACACCTTCACTTATTCCTCAGCATGCCCTGCTAAATCAGAATGAAACAGAAACACTTTTTTTTTTGTATTAGTACAGGGTCTCATTTCACAGATCAGACTTGTAGTGATCTTCCTGTTTTCAGCCTCCCAAGTGCAGGGATTACAGGCACATGCCACTATGCCAAGTCTCAGTTGCCATCTCAGTATGCCCTGGGGTCGGGGCCAGCATGGCCTACTGAGGATCGAACCATGGCCCCCGCATCTGCCTAAGCAGGCACTTTAATCTGCTGAGCTATCTGGCTGGCCCTCAGAAGCACTTTCTGATTTCCCACGGTCACTTCAAACACTGTTAAATAAAAAAACAAGCTGTGTGTCTCTTGAGGTTTTCATAAAAAGGGTTCTTCTGCTCAGGAAGTGAACAGGGGATTTAAAACCGAGGGCATTAGCATAAGTCTTGCTCCGGTCTGGCTCCCTGTCCCAGCCCCCAGCTGGGCCTCTTGCCCCTGGCAGCAGCCTGGACAGGGGTGGAGACAGTGCCTGAGACGCAGAATGAGGTCTTTGTCTGGAGCCTGCCACCACGTTCCATAGGGCCCATTTCCTTGTCACACCATTCTAGCAAGTTCTGGCTGGCAGGCTCCTGGCCAGCTAGTTGGAGGATATTATGTCTCCATTAGTTTAATCGTATCTAAATCACTGGGTAAACAGGAAGGCATAAGCAGTCAAGGATTTGATCCTGGATCCCTTGTAAGGCTTCCCTCCAAAGCTGGGGCTGCTAATTGTTCCAAGAAATCTCTGCCGTGTTCCTCTCACAGGAAGAGGCCACTTTCTTCTGAGAGCAGAGGCTGGGCCTGGAGGTTGAGGAATCTGATAAAGTTGGGGGCCCTTTCTTTCCAACAGAGAGCGAATGGGCCTGGCTCCCTTGCCATAATGATAAGTGGCTTAGAGCAGATGTTGAATTCCCAGCACCAAGCCCAGGGTTTGGAGATGCCAGTTGAAGTGCCTTTCCCTCATAGGCTGGCACCAGGCACCAGTCGGGACCTCCTGAGAAGCGTCACGCGCAGCAGAGCCAAAAGCCACATGTGTTCTTCTGGCCTGTCAGGGACAGGTCTGTGACAAAGAACAGATAATATGCTTGGCGGAGCCAAGTCCAGCAGTGTGATAGAGCAGCGGGCACGGCACTCTGGCTGGACATGGGCACTCAGCCACCAGGATATTGCATCAGCAAAGCCCACAGGCAGCACACGGAGCTTTTGCAATCCCAGCACTCTATGAGAGGAAGAGCGCTCTGTGCCCCAGAGCGTCGCCACGTCTGCTCATCTTGTTGAGCCCCAATAAAAAATAGCCTAGTTGAGGTAAGCAGTAGGACGTGTGGCCTTGCTTCAGAGATGAGGACACTGAGACTCAGAAAGGTAAAGACACATAGCCAGAGCCAGACAACCTGGTGGTAGCAGAGTTGGGAAGAAAAGCAAGGCTCCAACAAGAGGGAATCCAGAGGGACACTTGGCCTTGAGGCAGCTTCTAGCTGCAGGAGGCAAGCCCGGGCTCATAGTCTCCATGTCGCCAGTACCTTCCAGAGGCTGGAGATACCAGCCCTATAAGCACCAGCGCTGGCTGTCTACACTTGCATTCAGTGGCTTGGCCTCATAAACATTTTCCTGCCTGGCCCACACCCAGCCCAGAAGAGAAATGCCAACCCACCATGGGCACCAGGGGAGATTAGTATCTTCCAGGTCCTTCCCTGTAGGTCTGTTCATTTATTTATTTTTCCTTTGAGAGCTCTGGAGAGGGCAGGAAGCAGGTGTTCTGTGGGCGGGGATTAGCACTCCCCTTAAACTAAACCCCTCACTTGCTCACAGAGAAAGCCTGTACCTCTGGAGACACTTACATCTCTCTGTGTTCAGAGTCTTAAGAGGTTTAACTGGGCTTTTGAAGTATATAGCCCGTCTGTCAGCTGGCACCTCAGCCCCTGGCATCCAGAGCACACAAGAAGGGGTGTTGATAGTGTATCAGGCAATGCTAGGATCCCCTCCATCTCCACCATCCCATGAGCTATGCAGAGTGAATCTTGAGTATTGTGGAAAGACCCCCAAGTCACATGTGGGCTCCAAGCAGGACTTTGTGGGTGGCTCTGGTGCACATCTCTTGTTACTCAGAATACTTTAAACAACTTTAATGAAGTACAGAAAGAATCAACAACTGGGATCAACACTTCTTGAGAAGTTTCTGCACATCAAAAGAAATTGTCAACAAAGTGAAAAGACAACCCACAAATTTTGAAAAAATCCTAACTAGTAAGCAATCAGACAAAGGTCTGCTGTCTGGAATATATAAAGAACTAAGATATACTAGGGCCCTAAAATTAAAGACCCAATCCAGAAATGGGCATCTGAGATGAATACACTCTTCTCAGAGGACAAAATTAAAGAAGTGAATAAATATATGTAAAAACACTCCACATTGCTAGCCATCCATGAAATGCAAGTTAAAACAACATTGAGATACCATCTCACTCCAGAAAGAATGGCTATCATAAGGAATCAACCAACAACAAATGTTGGAGAGGATGTGGGGAAAAGGGAACACTTCATTGCTGGCGGGAATGTAGACTTCTGCAACCATTGTGGAGATCAGTGTGGAGACTCCTGACAAAAGTAGGACTGGAAATCCCATTCAAGGTGGCTATCCCCCTACTGGGAATTTTCCCGGAAGAACTGAAAACATCATATCATAGTGACATATGTGTACCTATGTTTATAGCAGCACAATTTGTGATAGCAAAATCTTGGAAACAATCAAGATGCCCCTCACATGAGGAATGGTTGAAAAACATGTAGTATTTCTATATAATGGAATATTACTCAGCTATAAAGAATGATAAACTTGAAGCATTTATACTGAAGTGGATGCCACTTGAACATATACTCATAAGTGAAATAAACCAGACACACATGTGCAAACATCATAAAGTCTCCCTAGTATAAGAAATCAAAAGAAGAAATACAAATAGAAATGTATAACAACTAAAAAAGAATTTAGTCAGATAGTTAGGGCAAACTGAACAACATATGCCGCAGGGTACTAATCAGCTTCTCTTCTGGATGGTTAACAACCTAAGTTCACAGATCAAAAATTGGAGAAATAGAAGGGCTGCAAGGTCAGCCAACATGTTGGCCATAGCCCTTCAAGGTCAGTGAAGACTCAGGACATAGGAGAACCTGTACTGTAATATCATGAAATCAGTTGTGCCCCAAATTTTCTGATCAAGGAGATTATGGAGCCACAGAGGGATGCAATAGATGATGTATAGTGTGCTTAAGGAGAGTCACATGGAAAGAAAACTTTCTCTCAGGCTCTCACAGAGAGAAAACTGGTCAAGCAATGGCCATGACTCATCCACATGGCTGACACTGACAAAGGATCTACAGAGTGAGGTACAGAGGTATAGGATAAACCCTGAGGGAACTTGAGTGACCTCATCAGATACAAAAGCTACAGTTTTTGTTATATAGGTCTTCCTTTATCTTGGTCTTAACCATCCAGCAGAAAGGTATAAAAATGAGGTATATAAAAATCAAGTCATAATAATAAGCAGAGTTGTGAATGGCTCTAGTCAACAACTTCTTCAGATAACCCACTATTATTGTGGACTGCTGGACTGTGTTTGATTGTTTCATTAAATTCAGGCACTTATAATAATTGAATGCCAATGGAATGCCCATCTTTGACAGGACTAAACAAAAATAGGGCATACAAAGGAAGAACCATTCTGTGTTTGTACAAACAGTACAGTTAAGATAAATATGCAGTACTTCTGTATAATTCTATGAGAAGCAAGATTTGCACTAATAGTGTTTGGACAGTATATTCTGTCAGCATCTTGTACGATGGATAACCACTAGGAAGATAACAAGGCAGAAAGTATTAATTATAGAAACTGTACTGTAATTCAACTTTAAAAAATAAGGTAAGTATACAGCTACATTCTCTTAGTTCATTGATTAGAGACATCTGCTCTAATGGTGTTTATAAGTAGAATATCAAGAATGTGCCTTGTATGACAAAAAACCACTACAAAAACAATATGCAATGAATTAATTATTGAATTTGTCCTGCTAATTTGATTTGAAACTGTCTCATTGCTATTTGCTCTTCAATAAAATTAATTAAAAAACTTTATTGAAGTACAGTTGCTGCTGTACAGGCAGCTGCACTGCTGTAGGTGCACGATTAGTTTCAACACGAAGCTCTCACCACAGCCAAGATGAGAACTCCCTGATCATTCCTTGTGCCCTTTGTGGTATCTTCTTAACCTGTCTAACCTCCAAGACGGGGACAGTGGTCCTGAAGCAAAAGTGTCAGGATCCAGGGAGTGGGAGATCCTCTCATAACCAATGAAATCATTCATCTATAACAAATATAGTATTAGAATTCTCATGATTATTTGTTCAACCCAAACTTCAAAATCAGTGAGAGAAAAAAAACAACCAGTTGGTAATGGAACGTAGTAGGGATGGAAGGGTAGATTTTTCCTGGAACTTTCAGGAATGAGCAGAACTGTTAGCAGATGCAGTGTCCAAGCTTCTACGTGATGTATCTATACATTGTTTCCTCTGTTCCCAGCTTGAGCCACAGAAGGAGGATGTGTATGGAGAGCCTTGGCCCTCAAGAGACTCTGTGGGGTCTGCAATCGTGACCATATAGGTCCTCGATGGAGATCTTTGCACCTTGAGAACTTGGTCTTCTGGTCATACTAAATTGTGTCGCTGCTGTTTTTCTGTGGTTAATCTAGCGATGTTCTGTAATATGAAGAATGGTCAGTAACGTCCTTTGATTTCCCATAGATGTGAACGAGTGTGCAACTGAGAACCCCTGCGTGCAAACCTGTGTGAACACTTACGGCTCCTTCATCTGCCGCTGTGACCCGGGATATGAACTTGAGGATGATGGCGTTCACTGCAGTGGTAATGGGCTTGGCAGACCCGCTTGGAAGCAGGGGCGTGAGGGGGGGGGGGACAGGAACACTGCTTCCTTCACAGGTGTTTCCTCTCATTTCTGGAACACATGACCAGTTGAGAGCATTTCCCAGTGTTGTGGGGTCGCAACCACACCAAACAGAGATGAGTTATTTCCTGAGCTGTTGGGTACAGTCTCATCTTCCTTGTCATCTGAACTGTCACGTGGAGATCAGCAAAGCTCCCATCTAGGGCTGAGGTAGAGTCGGCAGGGGAAACAAGCCATTCAGTTTTGTCTGTTGGTCTCAGACCTATCTATCCTCACCCAGACCTGACCCAAATCCTGAGGACAAAACCATAGTTGTAGAGAACAGTGATCCAGTAATCATAGCATATCTTGTCATGGACAAGAGGAGAAGAGGGTGACTGAATGTATGAGATCATGTATATAAATACATATGCTATACCTTGTAAGTTTCTGAAACCTCTATGAGTAATTGGTACCTAGCTCCAGGCCTGTCACGGAGTGTGTGTGCACCAAATAGTTCCTGAATCAATGAATGGAAATTTGAATATTGAATGAATGGAATCTTTATTGTGAGAATAAAGCTGTGGTGGTTTAGTTGACCTTTCATAAATGTATTCCAAGTTTAAGGAGCTGCAATTTTTTGTCCATACTAGTTTGTTCACTCTATTATAATTTTCTTATTAACCTTTTTTTTTCCCCCAGAAAGTTAAACATTACGAATTTCCTAGGTAGAAAACTATTACTAGGTTGTAAACTCTTACTGGTGTTTATCACTGTAGCATCCCACACAAAGAGCCGTGTACAACTTCTCTCTCTGTCTCTCTCTCCACCCTCCTTTCTATAAATGTTGAATTACAAGTAAACTCCATTCTTTTCATTTCAATCCTCACATTAGCAAAGCGCAAATTAATAATGTGTCATTGTATTTTTCAAAAGTAAGTGGGCCATACACTAGGGCGTGAAAATCCTTTTGTTCCGCAGAATGAAAAGTTTCCTGATTCTGAGTTTCATTGTAACAAGAACTGACCCAAGCTGTGAATGAGACTTTTTGATAGTTTCAGTAGGGACTGGAGTTCTCTAGGGACAGAGTCTCTTGAAACAATTAAGTGCCTTTCCCCAGGGCAGGGAAAGTCACAGCCATAAGTAGGCACTCACAGAGAACCTTAAACTGATTAAGTATCAGTCCCAGAAACAGAAATAAAATACCCTCAGGCACGAAAGGCCACTTTCTTTTTAGATTTCAATTCCTCCTGGTACTTCTTGGGAACTCTGGCCAAAGAAGTTTAAGAAAAGGTTTGGAAACATTAATGTTATGAGGTGGGATTGTTTCTCCAGAATTCCCTACAAATCCACAGATATTTACTGATGATCTGCAGAAACCATATGGAGCCAGATGGAGCTGAGTTCAATTTCTGCCTCTGTTGTGCAATACTTTTCTCAGTCAGGACATGTCCTGAGCCTCAGTTTCCTCCTATGTTTACTAACCAGCCAACCGACCCAAAGAGCCAGCACCCTCACAGAGGGATCGTGAGGGTTAGCCAAGTTAGTGTACCTAAGAGTCATCATCCTTGAATTAGTCTACCCTAAGTAAGTGTCAGAGACCTTAGCCTCTCAGGTGATGTCCACTTCCTGTGACACTTGGCATGACCCCTGGCTGTTACAGACTTTACAGCCTGAGCAGCAGTACATACAAGGAGTTTTGTTTTTGTGCCTTCCAACCCTCCTGTGCTTCTGTTCTCCCTGTGTGGTTGTAACAGGTGTAACCCCTCCACACAGCCCCCTTCCTAGCCTTGTTCTCCTGTCCATCGGGGATTGGCTAAGCCAAGCTAATCCTGGAACCCGTGGTGGGGCTGCACATGGAGGAGCACAGGGCCTAATGTGTGCTCCCTGCCAGAACCCAGGCTTGTGTTTCAGCAGCTTTTCAGTGGAGGGTGGAGCCATAGCCTTGAGCCCTGGGAATTGCAGACCAAAGATAAACTGAGTAGGGTCGGTTACAGCCCCTCCCTGCGAGTAGGGGGCAGGAGTGGTGTTAGCCTTCGTGGAGTAGCCCTGCAGTTAATGCAGCTCTCAGGGAGAGTGGTCCTGACTTCAGTTTCTTTAATCCTGGGCACAGTTACTTAGGGAAACTGAAAATTCTAGAACAGAAGTGCCGCTGTGTTTGGATCCCAACTTTCTTACTGGTTATCTTTGAGCTCAGTCAGATTACCTAAACTCTGTATGCCTCAATTTTTCTTCTGGAAAATATGGACAGTTATACCCTCTCCTTCGCAGGGTTAAGGTGAGGTTTAAAAAAGGATGAGAACCCTTTAACCTGGTGTCTAATATGTACCTAGCCTGAGGAGCTAACAGGCATAACTGCTCCTTCCACCAGGTATGAATGGAACCTACAAACTACACAGAAGTAAGATCACTCTCTGTTGTGACGGGCCAGGGCCAGAGACCTGGCTGGTGTCTCTGAGTAGATCCTAGAGCAGCAGCAGATGTTACCAGAGCAGCTTTAATTTTTCAAATCAGCATCCTAATACTGCTGGCTCCTAACCCGCACCCGAGGACCACCAAGAGAGACAGCAGAGTTTTCCTTTTCAGCTGCAAAAGGCTTTAGGCATGTGGCACCCGGAATTCTGCCACAGTAGAGCAGCAGCCCCATTCACGCTGACACCCTATCTGGGTGATTCGAGCCACTAGTGGTCTGTGAGTTAGAGAGTAATCCGAGGACATGTCACTTGGGGAAACGAGAGAAAGCAAGTTTTCGGGAAACAACAAATGCAAGAAAAACATGTTTTCTTTGGCACAGTCACTGAATCAGGCACAAATGAGGGCTCCACTGCCAAATGCTGTGTGAGATGAGGAGTTGCCTTTGCTGGGCCGCCTGCTTCTGCATCCGCTGCCCTGGTCCGTGTGGACATATGATAACATCCCATGGACAGTGTTCCTCCCCCACAGCCCTTCTCTGCACGCCAGGCTGGTCCCATGCAGGCTGGTTCCAGACTGGCTGGAGGCTGCCAGGTCCCTTGTCCCAGGGAACATCTGAGCCATTAGGCCCTAGGAGATAATGTGCCTGCCCACCCCACTCCAACCCCGTTTTCTCTTTCAAGGAGGTTTTTATTTGTTTGTTTTTCCTGTTTGTTTAGAAATGAGGTCTCACTGTGTTCTCCAGGTTGGCCTCAAACTCCTGCCCTCGAGCAATGTTCCTGCTTCAGCCTTCCAAGTACTGGCTTGATACAATGAGATTTTATATAATCATACCCCATGGTTTTCTGGATATGTCTCTTAATTGTGCTCCTAGGAACAATATTTTTCCTCATCTAGGAGGCGAGAGAAAAGTTGGCACTACCTCAGGCTGCCCTGTCTAAAGACCAGGAGAAGTGAATGTTTTGGGGTCTCACAGAATAGCTATGTACCCAGAGAACTCCAGCAAGCAAGCAAGCTTCAGTTCCTTGGATGGGTTAGAAATGGAGGTGGACGCTCCCAGAGGGCACCATGGGTCCCTAAGCAACAGATGATGTAGGGTGAGCCAGAGGCAGAGGATGCTGGTCGCTTCATGGGAGTGGATTTTAATTTCAGCTTTGTAGAAAGGATTTTCTAACATTTTGAGCTGCTCCAATATCAACAAACGTCCTCAGTAAACGAGTTCCTCATCATAAGTGTGTTATAAGCAGTGGGAGTAACTCCCCCCACCCCACAGATATGGATGAGTGCAGCTTCTCCGAGTTCCTCTGCCAGCATGAGTGCGTGAACCAACCGGGCACATACTTCTGCTCCTGCCCACCAGGATACATCCTGCTGGAAGACAACCGCAGCTGCCAGGGTAAGGCTGTCTAGAGGGGCCTGACTGGGACTGACTCAGGTGGTCACCTGGAAGCCTGCATCTGGAGTCCTGTGTGCATACAGGGGGGAGGAGGGAGACTGCAGGTGCTGGTAGCTTCAGGGTGACAGCTGAGCACAGCATGTCTGGGATGGTGCCTCCCTAAGTGCCCACAACCCACCCTTTGGCCAGGACATAGGCCACTTGCACTCCCATAATGAGCTCTGGACCTCTATGGCCCCTCTGAGACCAGCACCAGACACAGCCTGAGCGCCTTAAGACCTAGCCCTGCTCAAGGACCAGCACCCAGTCATGTGGCCCAGAGAGCAGCATGCTCGGCTTTCCTCTACTGCTTGCCTAGAGAACCGATGCAAGGTGGACCTAATGGATCAGACAGCTAGGTCCCTGCAAGGACCGAGACACCAGCCAGTGAAGGGGCTGCATCTTCTCTAGACTGGCTACTTTGCCTCATTTCCAGCCCCACACTCTCCCTCTCATGCAGGCACAGCTGACCCACTATCAGCCTCCTTGAGCCTGCCTTATCCCAGTACCAAGCAATAATTCTCCTTACTGGTGTTGGGCAGTAGAAATACGATATGAGCTACAGTTCTGAGTCCTCTGCATCAACTTATGTTTTTTTTGTTTGTTTGTTTGGTTGGTTTTTTTTTTTTTTTTTTTGCGGAACTGGGGATTGAACTCAGGCCCTTGCACTTGCCAAGGAAGTGCTTATTCCACTGAGCCATCTCCCAGGCCAACTTATGTTTTATATTTAATATAAAACTACATTAAAAACATCAAAAGAAACAGGTAAACCTGCTTTTAGTACTGTGTTTTATTTGGTGCGATAGACCTCACATCTCCTCTTCGTCTTGTATAAAAGTTATTGATGAAGTGTTTTGCACATTTTTGTACCAAGACATAGAGATGCGGTGTGTGTTCCTTACATGAAGCACATCTCAGTTTGATCCAGCTACATGTCAAGTGCCCAGTAAGGAGCCACATGGGCCCAGTGGCTGCTATGTTCAATGGTGCAGTGCCACAGCAAGGCCGAGGTAGACCCCACCTGGACCTCGCCCCTACCCATCTGGCCCAGTCCATTGCCTGAAGGGCTGCCCTGCATTTCAGACATCAACGAATGTGAGCACCGGAACCACACATGCACCTCTCTGCAGTCTTGTTACAACTTGCAAGGGGGCTTCAAGTGCATCGATCCCATCCGCTGTGAGGAGCCTTATCTGCAGATTGGTGATAAGTAAGTCAGGGCTTTCCTTTGGGAAGTGGGAGCATGGAGGGGAACCTGGCTCCCAAGACTGGCATTGCCTTGTAAAGGGAGGGCACTGGCCCGGGAATCAGGAACCCTGGCCTAGGCCCACTATATGTGCTCATCTGTGTGCATGCGTGTGTTGGGGCAGGGCCCACACCACTTCTCTGTAACTTCCCACTTGTGCAGAGCTATGTGGAGTTTCTGCCAAAACTAGCCCAACAGAAAGGCAGGATTCGGGAACCTCCCTTGCCTTCTAGTGGCCGCTCAAGTCGATAAGGGCTGGGCTTCTCTAATGTAACTCACAGAGTCCTCCTCGGAGACATGGTCAGAGTGCAGTTTTGGGTAGAGGAGTTTGGGGTGGGGTCTGGATTATGATTTGTTTGTTTTTATAAGTACATGCTTGCAGTACGTGATGACTATATTCACTGCAAGGAGTTGGCCTATGTCCGTACCACATCTTCATTCTTTGATTCCCTTCCCCTCCCTTCCTTTCCTTCTGCCCCCATTTCTTGATCAGCTTCTCTTTTACAAAAGATCTATTTCCCTGGTTTTTATTATCCATCTTTTATTTTGCTCTTTATTTATATTGTGTGTTTCTCATGTAAAAGAAAACTTGCACTATTTAAGCTTGTGTGCCTGATTTATTTCTGGTCTTGACATGCATCCAATTCCCTTCAGACGACCCAAGTTTATTCTTCTTTATGCTAGAGTAGTACTCCATTGTGTATAAAGGCCATATTTTTAGCCCTCAGGCAAAGGACTAATATCTATAATATATAAAGAGCTCAAAAAATTAAACCACTCCCTCCCCCCAAATTAGACACCCAAAAATAAAAGATTCAGTCAAAAAAAAAAAAAAAATGGGCAGCTGAAATGGCTTCTGCCTTTCCAACACACACCTGAGGCAAAGGAAGGCTTTCTCTCTTCTGGGACTGCTCGGTGAGTGGAGAGGTTGGAGAGTTAAGTTCTTACAAGCTGAGAATATTTGATCTAATAAAATTTCTGTCATTATTAAGTTACAGATGGCAAATGTTAGGGCTGATCAGAGAATTACAGAAAGACAGTTTCAGTAATTTCAATGCACCAGGACTGTGCTGTCTCTCCCTGGATCTTAGAATTGCTTTTTCCTTCTCTTTTAGGGCTTCTAGAATGATCTCAGTTCCTCCTCTGCCTCTCCACACAAATACACACACATCTGTGTGCACATCTGCTTGTACCTCTTCTGCCCCACCCCTATCGGCCACACAGTTCTGAACCCCTAAACAACCCAAGCCTGAGCTGCAGGTGCAGGAAACGAGCAGGCACACTCATCCTGCCCTCTAGGAGCACAGCGTCTACAGAAGAATTCATGGCTCACCAGTGTGGTGCCTGCTGTGATCAAACAAAGCACCAAGTTAGGACAGGCAGGACTTCTTCGCTTGTTACCCAGGGCTGTGTTTCTTAGTAACTATTAGAAGAAGGGTCTCCCATTTCTGCTGCCAGGGCCCTCTGTGACACAGCAGGGTTCAGGCTGCTCTTGCCTGCTCCTGTCCCTGATTCTCTCTGGGTTCCTGTGTGGCCAGGGACTGGGCCTACTCAACGGGTGGCCCCAAGTTGGCATCACCAGGAAGTCATGATGCTCAGCCGCCCCCTCCCTCCAAGCCCCAGGCAGTCTTTGGCTACCCCTGCCAGCTCCTCTCCTGCTCAGGCTTCCTGTGCCCTGGCAACTGGAAGAACACCTGCTCTCACCTTTACCATACCGCCAAGGGCCACCTCTTTGCTTTCGCACATGCACTTCCTGCCGTATGGAAGGCATTGGTCCTGTCTCCACCCCACCTTCCAGAGCCCCGCTCAGATGCCTGCGCCCAGTGGCTTGTGATCCTCTTCAGCTGGGAACCATCACTTCCTCCTCCAAATTTCTTTTAGGAAGTAATTATTTTCTATGTGACACTTGACATTTTAATGTGGCCATTTTGGCACCAGAAATATTTTGACTTAGCTGTTTTATTGCAGCCTTTTTTTTTTTTTAAAGAAAGATACTTTAGAAATTCCTTGCCTATTAACTACTAGTAGGACTCCTGTCCTGGGTTAGGTGCTGTAGATTCTGCTCCTTCAGAAACCTTAAATTGTCCTGCAAACAAATTGGGACAGGTGCTATCAACAAAGATAAGTGATTTTTTTTTTTTTTTTAAAGAAAAAGAGTGGATTGACCTTGTTCAGACCCAGGAGTCCAGGTCTTCCTCAGGTCTCCATCAGGGGGTGACACACCTAGCCCAGGCCACATTAAACAGAGAGTACAAGTGCAAAGGTGGCCCATGTGCAAAGGCTGTCAGGCGAGAGTGACTCTAGGCCTGCAGAGGATAGAAGATGCCCGAGGTCCTGTAGCCCAGTGAATGCAGTGGGGGGAAGGGGATGGCTAGAAAGAAGGACAGAGCCAGAACCTATGGGGCACAAAGACTAAATGAGCACTCCATTTTTATTTAAGTGACACTTAAGTCTTCAGCAGAGGAGAGACCTATTCTGATTTGTGCTTCACAAATCTCACCCCTGAGCTTTGGGAAGAGAGAGTGATCCCCGAAAGGATCATGGCGGTGAAAACAGAGGTGGGGAGAAGAAACTGGATTTGGAATCTATTCTGCCAGGTTTTGTAGACAAAACGGAAGTTAGGGGAGAACGACCCAAAAATGACAAAGCTGTCCCCATTGCTGGCTGCCAAGATACGCATCAGCAGATATCCTAGCTCTGAGCTCTGACTCCTAGGGGAGCCTCACAAAGGAGATGAGAGAGAGAGGAGAGGGGCCTAAGGGTGAAGTCACAGGCATCTGGCATAGGAGTCAAAGATTTTATATGAAGGTGTACTCTTGCTAGTTTTTTAAGCCAGCTGCTTTGAATTAGAAATATCTGTGGTTTTTATTTATTTCTCCTACTAGAAGGTAAACTATTTGAAGTGACATTCTTATTTATCATTGAATTTTCATATCATCTAATGTCTTGTCTGATACACAGTGAGTCCCGAACGCTTGTTCATTGAACAGAGAGATTCAATTATATTCCATACAAGTTGGGCTAAGTGCAAGACAGTGTGTGAATATTACATCAATCTAATGTAATAGTCACTTTTAAAATTTTCTTAATGAGTCGCTTTGGCTGAGGAGCAAAGAGCTACGTGACCACTGGCACACTGTGAGACCGAAATACATGACAATGTGAAGTGCACTGGAGAATGTTCCAGTGTTCCCAGAACCAGTTTATATCCTCTAGTAGCCACAGTATCTGGTAACTAGAAAAGTCTATTCTTGTAGCAAACAGAGCTCATCTACATACTGGAAAGATTTTAGACTACAGCCCAGAGCAGAGACATCCCCCATTGACCTGATTTGGTTGATATAATGGGGAGGCCTCATTTTCAGCATTTTGAGAGAGCAGGTGGGCCCAACCAGCACCCGGAGAGGACTGAGTTGTCACATGATTTCTCTTCCCTGCAGTCGCTGTATGTGTCCTGCTGAAAATCCCGGCTGCAGAGACCAGCCCTTCACCATCTTGTTCCGGGACATGGACGTGGTGTCAGGGCGCTCTGTGCCTGCTGACATCTTCCAGATGCAAGCGACCACCCGCTACCCCGGGGCCTATTACATTTTCCAGATCAAATCTGGGAATGAGGGTCGAGAATTCTATATGCGGGTAAGAGAGAGTGGTGAGTGGTCAGTGCCATTTTTGACAACGGTCTTATGTTATCTAATCTAGGAATACACACTACTAGCACAGGTACGAGTGTAGCTAGGAGGGACAGGTGTGAAGAGAGAAGGGGAAAGTCGGGAGCCCAAGGCCCTGGTTTCCACTGCTTTCTGAGTGACCTTAGGAAAGATGTTTCTCTCTCTCTCTCTCTCTCTCTCTCTCTCTCTCTCTCTCTCTCACACACACACACACACAAGCCACAGGATTCTCATCTCTAAAATGAGAAGTTAGGCCGACATGTGACTTTAGATCATTTTTCTCCTAAACCTCTGCAGGGGAGGCATTCACATCTCTGTTTAGCCATTCATCCATGTAACAAATATTAACTATTAAGTACCTACTATGTGTTTCTGAGCAAGAAAATGTCCCCAAAACCTTGCGCTCATGATCCTTTCATGCCAGTAAGTGGCAGATGTGGCTTACAGAAGCAAACTACTGCCTTAGTTTACTATTACCGTAGTTTAGTTCTTACACTGAACATAAATAAAATTAAACATTCATCTCTTCCATGGAGCCAGCCATGTTTATAAGGGCCCCAAAGTCAAATGTGGCTACCATATCAGCTGGCTCAGCTACTCTATTAGATAGCTTTCCCTTGTTTCACAGCCAGAGAAAGTTTGATTAGTCAGCACTGACTTATCCATATCAGGCAGTTGGGGGAGGGGTGCATGGTCAGAGCACATAGCTTAAAATGTGTCTTTTTAAAATAAACTGCATGGCCAAGGATACCATTCAGCAGCATAAGCTCCTGCCTGGCAAGCACAAGGTCCCAAGTTCTATCTCCAGTACCTCAAAAAACTAAATAAATAAGATAAACTGCACGCATATGATACCATGCCACATACATTGTGATGTTCCTCTCCCATAACCCCTCTGTTTAAGAGGCCACTGGCCGGGAGCAGTGTTTGTGACCTTGCAGGGTGAACTTGGGAACTTTCCAAAAAGCAGGTTTCAGAGCTCCCTCTCCAGGAAACCTGCTTCAGAAGATGGTGACAAAGGACCATTGTGTTTGTTTCCCGTGGCTCCTGGAACAAATCCCCACAAACCTAGTAGCTTAAAACAGAAGAAATTCCTCCTCTCCTAGTTTCAGAGCCACATGTCCAGTGTTAGGTCCCGGGATGTTGGCACAGCTGTTTTCCCCTCCTTGTCGCCAGGGAAGAGCCCTTTCCTTGCCCCCTCCGGCTTCTAATGGCCACCCACATTTCCTGCAGTGGCCTCATGACTGCAGCCTCTGCCTCTGTGGTTACATCATCTCTTCCTCTTCTCACAGAAGTAGGAAAAGGAACATTTTAGAAAAGGTCCCAGGGACAAGTGCATCCTCACTAAAGTATATTTGATAAGAAGTTAAGCAACCAGGGCACTGTGTACGATCACATGATCTGTGGAGCTGTATAGACCTGGTTCTGTAGATCAGAATACTGGGTTCAGTTTCAAGGAAATTGGGAGGAGTTGGAATGAGCAAGGGGTGGTGGAGCTTCTCAAAGGCGGGTCCATCCATCCACTCATCCATCCTGCAGAAAGTCATACCTGCCAAGCCTCACTGGGCTGGAGGCCTGCTTAGCCTCCCAAGAGGCCTCCTGGCATCTGGTCTCTTCCAGACCCAGTGGTTCCTAGTCATAAGATAAAAAGACAACACCCTTGGGGATTTAAAACATCATCATAGATACCTCCTGCCTGATGTTCCCCTAACCCTAAGTGGGGCAGGAGCTAGGCAAAGGGGATTATCTAGGCAACATGTCACTCACACAGAAAGCAGCCACTAAAATCCCCCTTGATGGCTGAGGAGATGGCTCAGCAGTCTTAGCATCTGCCTGGCAAGCACAAGGACCCAGGTTCAACCCCAGGTACTGCATGCCATGCTAAAACAGGGCATGGTGACACAACCTATAATCCCAGGGCTGGGGAGGCTAAAACAGGAGAATTAGTAAGAGTTCAAGCTATGTAGTAAGACCCTGTACCAAACAAATAAATTTTAAAAACATTTTTAAAAATCCCCTTTGACCATTATTACCATAATGGTCCCTATAGTGGCCGCTTGGGGAGAGGTGTCTAGTGATGGTTGGAAAACAAAACTGTCCTGCAGCTGGAGTGGACAGGAAGGCTGTTCCCTTCCTGAAAACTTCCTCTGTGTTCAGCTCAAGAAGGACGCTAATGCTTTAGTATTTATTCAGAAAATGTGGAAGGAAATGAAAAGGAGAAAGGGACATATGCCTTCCATGAAAATGGTTAAACTTAAGAGTGAGAAGGTGACTCCAGAACTGAAAGTCCCCAGGTTACACCTGAGAAGAGAAAAAAAGATTTGGGGTCGGGCTCTGGGAAGCCACTGGGGGTGGAGCAACAGAGGAACCATCCAGATAAGCCTGGCCTTTCTCATGCCCAGGCCGGCTAGAGCTGCAGGAGCCTCTAAGCCGGCCACTCACGGGTGTTTATTGTGGGTTGTGGGGACAGGCTGACTCATCCCACTGTATGTCACCCCAACCAGGGCTATTTAACCTCACAGGTCCTCAGCTTCCTGTCTGCTCAGAAGGGAACACCAGTGTTTATCTTGGGATTAGATGAGATCGTCCACTTAGCACAGTGCCTGGAATGCGGAATGACTTTCTGTCAAGCGGCTGGGCTTTCACAGTGGCGAAGTGGTCAAGAACTGCTTTCTCTGGCTGCTGGCACACACCCAGGTCACATCTCAGATTGCTTCTTCAGTAGCAAGGCACATTCATTTGCTGTTGGGTTATCTAATTCTTTCTCACCAAGGATCCCTGCTGGTTTAATGGGACTTCAACCTCTCAGTTTCTCATTCAGTGTGACATGTCACCATCTCTCTGTGTCAGAGCAGGGCTGGATGTAGTTGGCCTCTCTGCAGGCTTCCTCTTCTCCTCCCAGCAAGGACAGTGCTGATTCTAGCTCCTCCAGATGGTGGGGGTACAGATGCCAGAAACAGCAAGGTTGGGACGGTTGGGGTCTTGCTGGTTGTTGCCTCAGTAGCCAGGTGTTGGTGTCCTTTCTGAGGAAGATACCCAAATGCCCTTTCTCCTACAAGATGGCCTTGTAGGGGTTTTTTTTTTTTGAAATTTTTCCTGAGTACATTACACTGATCAGTCCCTGATATGAATAATAAGGTCACAGGTTGACCACTTGGCATGTCAAGACTCTTTCCTCTCTTTCTGTGGCCCATACCAGTTTATAGTAGAAGTGTAGGGATGTCCTTGCACCCGTGCACAAGGGCTTTATATCAATCTTTCATTTTAAAAAATGGGATTTTTTTAACCTAGTTTTCCAACTTTGAGGTCCAAGAAGAAGCTCAGATGCCAAAAAGTCTACTTTAATACCTAGTAACAATTCAATAAGTATTAGTTCTGTATAGCTACTGATGCTGCCATTGCTGCTGCTGCTATGACTGTTGTTAGAAGCCTGTGGACTCTTGAACCTGGGCAAAGTTGGAAATTCTACCCAGGAGATTGTAGCATTATGTGACAAAGTGGTTTGCATGGTTATTCAGACTCTCCCACCGTGAGATTCACTGATTTAGTTACAAGCATTTTGGAGGAGCATTTCACCTAGCAGGCAAGCCACACACATGCACACAACCACTTGAATATGTTCACACACACACACACACAGAGGCATTGAAAACATACATACATAAGCAAATAGACATACATATATCACATGTACACATACTTGTATGTCCATATGTACACCCCTTTACAAGCTCTGTCTGCAGTCTTGCTTACACTGAGTTCTGGGCAAAGGACTAGGCTTTAGCTCTCCTCAGATGAAATCTGGGGGCACAGTTAGAACTAGCAGGGGGAGCATAATTACAGGTGATCCATGATGCCACACATGGATCAGGTCAAAGGGCCAAGGGAAGCTGATTTGCTCCAGATGACCTTCTTGGATAATGCGATCACATAAGTTGATTCAGAGCAAATCTGAAAACATGTGGGGGCAGGGCCAACCGGATATGTCTGGTGGGCTCTTGGCAGCTTTCTCCCATTCAGCCAACTCCACTAGCATTCACTCATGTGCATCCTCTCATCACCATCGTTGATTTGGTACCACAGTCCATGCATACGTGGGTCAGATGCTGAGGATTCAGAAACAGATTGTGGCTTCTTCCCTTGAGGAACCTATGTACACACTGTAGTGGGCAGGATGGGGACAGACTAGCAAACACCGCATGGAGTGGCAATTCTCGAGTCGATGAGTACCGTGGGATGATAGGAAATTTAAGGATTTGGAGTGATATCAAGATTTTACCTAGAACACAATGATTAGAAGCATGACTTTTGGAGTCAGATACTCTACAGCCATGCACTACTGTTGTGGTCTTATGTAATTGCCTTAACTTACTTACAGCATAAGTTTAAGCAGATTAAATAGGCAATATATGGAAAGTTGTACCTTATGCCTGCTAGCATATAATTATCATCAACTTGAATCAATGACCAGATTCTAGGAGAGAATTTCACTAGCTTTCAGGTTCTGCCCTAAAAGCTGAAAGTGGAATGGAAGAGTGACTGTCCTCAGTGGTCCTTGGCAGGCCCTTGAGCCCTTCCAGGTACTTGACGGCAAGCCTTTCTCAGGATGCTAGTTGTGTGAGAACCAGGCAGACATCAGACTCACTGACCTCTAAGGTCACTTCTAAATGGAAATCTAGTCTGGATATATTTATCAGAAAGTGCCAGAAGAACACCTCGGAAGGTGTTCTTTCTACTTCTTCCACTACCCTCTTCCAGACTGTCGGCTCTGTAAGTGGCCCTCCAAAGAGCTGCCCACAGCTCAAGGTCCTGAACCTTAAGCCTGTGTGCATGCAAACAGCTGGTGAGATGTTTATATATGTCAAAGCCATTTCCCTGCGTGGCTGTACTCTCTGAAGTCCTGGCACCGGGTTCTGAGGTTTTGCAAGGACTGACAAGGAAGTCCAAAAGATCCTCTTTGTGAGTAGGCGCCAATTACGTGGATGTTGACGGGAATGTACAAAGCCAATGCTGGCAGAAACTTGTGGCTGTAGGGCTGCTGACAACCCAAGACAGTGAGGTTCCGTACCTGGCCGGCACCTGTCTTCTATTCTTGCCCTCATGGTATCTGTGGCAGCCCTTGGAGCATGCTCAGAACTTTATGGAGAGGCCTCCTTTGAAGGAGATAAAATAAGTGCCTGATGTGGCTTCACACAGCCAAGTTCCTAATTTCATGGAGATTGTTGCTTTATTTTCTGGGCACAGGGCTATGTTCTTCAGCTTCTGGGAAGTGCCTGTCCAGCCCATCCCTATTCCTTCCACACTATTTCCTCCACAGATGTGTTATATCTCTCCATTGCACCAACCCAGAGCTTCTCTAGTGTGGGGCAGTAGTGTGGATAAAGAAGTGCAATGCAGTCTCTTCTGATACTTGTTGCAGAGTGAAAATGGGCTAGGGGCTTGGAGTCAGCTCCAAAAACCTGAATGGAAGCTTCTTAGCTCTGCCCCTGACTAGCTGGATGACCATAAGGAATTGGTTAACTTTGCTGGACCCCAGTTTGATTATTTATAAAATGGAAAAATGATAATGAGATATATACCCTTAGGGCAGCCCTTAGGCAAGGGCCTATAGAATCCCCTGGTGTGGTCCTGTGCTTTTAGGTCAGTATTTTTAAATTGTTAATACATACAGTGATCACCTGGGGATTGTGCTAAGCTACAGATTCTAGCTCAGTAGATCTTAGGTGGGATTTAGGATTCTGTACTTCTAACAAGCTACTCAGTGATACTTATGCTGATCCGGGACCACACTCTAGGATGAAGTAAGTGGACGTAGGTAAAAATGGCTGGAAGAGGTCTCACACATGCTGGCCAAGTGCTGTCATTCTTTTCTCTCTGTCTCCTTGAAAATGCTTGAAAAAGATTCCATTAAGAAGACAAGTGAAATTGTTAGGATCTCAGTGATAAGGTCATGGAATAGCAAAGCTGGAGATGACTACAGTGTTATCCTAAATGGGCTCCTCACAAATTTCACTTTCTTCAGGAATTATATAAAAGCATAATGACCTACCCATGGAGTGGGTCCTGAAATTATTGTTAGGGATTTTTTTAATACCCCAGGCTTCAGATGCCATTTGTTTGGGAATTACTGATCTGGTCCAAACCCTCATTTTAAAGAGGAAGTCTAATCACTTCTTGGCCTTTTGGCTAAGGTCAGGTGTAGAGAGGAATCGCAGAGAGGCAAAGGGACCCTCCTGCAGTAAGTTTAATCAAAGATTTGTTTATTCAGTCAGGATTTACAGTTGCCTCTTGGTATCTACAAGGGATTGGTTCCAGGACCCCCAGGAATACCAAGATCTACTGCTGTTTCATGACCTTATTAAAATGGAATAGTATTTACATATAACCTACACACATCCTCATGGGGTCATCTCTAGACCCCTTATATAAAACAGCATAAATTCTATGTAAGTAGTTGTTACACTGTATTGTTTAAATAAGGGCAACACAAGAAAAGTCTTACGTATACAGATATAGTTTTTCCTCCTATGAAGTTTTGTGGTTTATGATTGATTGAACCCAAGGCTACAGAACCCATAATATGGAGAGCTATTTTCTGAAGACCTACTGTGTTCAAGACACCATATTGGGTTCTAAAGGGATTCCCCTCTTCCAGCAGGAAGTTGGACTTCAGGCATGGACTAAAGAGTTAGCATACATAATTGTGAACAGTAATGCACACTTTCTGTCCTGTGCAAAGACCCAACAGAGCCAGGGGAATCAGGCAAGGTCCCCTTAGGAAGCATCTTTTCAGATGAGACTTGAAGGAATAGGAGAAAGACAAGTGCAGAGTGGGCAAAGCCAGGGAAAGGACATGACACCAGAGGCACTGAGAGGATGCCGGGGTACCTGAAGTGGGCAGCGGAGGGCACCCTGGTTCAGGTGATGACCACCATCCAGGCCTTTCTCTTACATCACACCTTCCCTGACTGGTGTCCCCTGCTTCTGTCCACAGCAAACAGGCCCCATCAGCGCCACCCTGGTGATGACACGTCCCATCAAGGGGCCTCGGGACATCCAGCTAGACTTGGAGATGATCACTGTGAACACGGTCATCAACTTCAGAGGCAGCTCTGTGATCCGACTGCGGATATATGTGTCACAGTACCCATTCTGAGCCCCAGGCTGTGGCCTTGGACACTGCCTCTCACAAGCAGCAAGGGACAGGACATGAGAGGAAACAAGAGAGAGAACAACAGCGAGACAGAGGCTGTGCTTTCCTGCTGAATGTTTCCCTGAGGAGTCAGCCGCAGGTGTCCTCACGCTGTACTCTGCAGACCTGTCACTCTGAAGGACACCCGCCCCCAGTTCCTAAGATGCAGTTATCAAAAAAGGCAGTTATCCTCTTCACTGGCCTCCTGATGTGAGGCTGTTGGTGATTCTTCAGGGCCTTCAGTTTATTTCCATCTTTTCCAAAGAAAATCGATTCACTTCACTGGGGTATGAGTCTATGTTCAAAGACTGGGAGCACCTTGTTCACACCTCCCACATGCCTTCCTCTGTCTCCCGCTGCGTGGACGCTTTGCAAAGGCCTGAAGAGCTCCTTGGGGGTGCTGGGCATAGCTAGTCTGCTTCTTGCGTGTACTGAGAAGGCTAGGGAAACAAACTGTAGCAAGATCTAAGGGTTTTTAAAGAAACAATTTCAAAACCACGTCTGGTATTTTCAGCCATAAAAGTTTTACTCACCCTTAAATTTGTATAACTGTTTAATCATCTCTTGCTCGTTTCGAGTACATTTTTTAAGTAAGTGGTAAAATTCCTTCAAAAATGCCTTCGAACACATGTTACGTTCTGTTTTCTCAAATCCAGCCTCCTCTCCATGTTAGCTCGATGTTGTGTTTCATTTCATTTTTGAGGACCCCTTAATCATGCTTTCTTGAGAATTTTTACCCAACTGGTTGGAAGGCAGAAGTCTCCAAACTAATTAAATATTTGAAGAGATCTTTTGTTTGGTTCATTTTGACTCTATAGATGTTTCAGCACATGGGATTGGAGCTAGTCCTATTTAAGCCATTTATTGTGCATTTGGCCTGGAAAAGTCTCCAGAGAACAGGTTTATTCTCCTTGACTGGAACAAATCAAGAGAAGGTAAAGATCAGTGAAATAGGGGGTGGTGGAGACAATAGGGGGAGCTATCAACTCTGAGCCCTGTTTCTTGTTTTTTTTTTTTCAGAACTGGGGATTGAACTCAGGCCCTTGAGCTTTCCAGGGAAGCCCTTTTTCTACTGAGCCATCTCCCCAGCCCCCCTGAGCCATCTCCCCAGACCCCTATTTCTTGTAATTGGAACACCATTAACAGTTGCTCCACAGTGGCTGGGGACATAGCTCAGTGGCCTAAGCACCTTTCTGACAAGCGCAAGATCCTGAGTTCAAATCCCTAGTGAAAAAAAAAGCCATGATCAACAATTGCTCTGGTATGTGGACTTTTTTTTTGAGTTCTCTCCCAGGGAAAAAAAAATGTATTCAAGTCCCTTTAAGCTCATGGCGTTCAAACCTGATTGCAAAGAAGGATAGCTGGTAAAACTTTGAGGAAAATGTTGACTCCCTAGGACTCATCTGTTGGAGACTCTGTTGTCACTGGTATTTGTTGGGGCCTGGACATCAGAATTTCTAAAAACCAATAAAAGGCTGGAGTTGAGAATAGATTGTTAGGACCCCTTGGAAAGGTAGGCAAAGGTGGTCAAAGCCCTGGCCACCATGCCTCTGATGGCTTTGTGGTTCATTGGAGGGCTCATCATTCCTTTGCCTGAATAGGATTTCTGTATTTCCTTCAAGACACCCTGGCAGGGACCGCGTGCATCAACAGCAGAGATGCAGTTGGAGGACAGCTGCCTTCATGACCCTTCCTGGGGATGGACGGAAGTCTCCTAAAATGTGCTGCTCAATACCTGAGGCCGACTACCTGGCTCCACCTACCCCTCTTCCACCTGTTGGCGATGTTATTTATCAAAGCCCACTGTGGTGCAGTGGTCATGCCCAAGACTCCAGGATGACATGCAGTTCGCTGGACTTCCATTACTCTAGCTCTTAATGCATGCCTTTCTCCCCCAGAGAGTATTTCTCACCCCTCCACCATACAACAAACTTCACTGTGAGTTCTGCTTGATTTTTTTTTCTTAATGAATATTCAACACCTGCAAACCATCACTTGTGCCTTATGTACCTTCAGCCAGGCATAAGTGATAATATCATCAACAGAAGTGGCATAGAAGGAGGCTCCAGCTTTGAAGCTTAGAGAAAAACACAAGATCCTTTAGTGTTTCAGCACACCGTTTTAGCTGGGCTCTCTGCCGAGCCAAGGCTAGGAGGTGCCCATCAGCCGGTACCCACTGTATAGCGGAGCTTAGGTGTCAGGAACCGAGGTTTCCGTGAGCTCTGCGTGGATCACCAGCCAGAACCAGTGGCTCCGGCTCCACACGTGTGGAGGGCTCTCTCCTTTCACTTCTGAGAAACAAGGGCTGGCAGCTTCGTCTTGGTGGATTGAAGACCCGCTGGTTTCCGAGATGGCACATTTGGAACCAGACCCAAGTCTCTAGGGCTTATGTTTTATTTGTTCATATCCAAATGTGGCTTCCTACTTCCAAGAAAAAAGGCACAGAGAGATTTCATAGAAGCAGGGCTTAGAGGGTTTCTTGAACCTCAGATCAGATCACTCTTCGAAAACACACACTGATGATGAGCTCAGTGTAAGTGGATCAGAAGCATGTGGGATCAATTTACTTTAAAGTACGCTTGGGCCTAAATATTGAGGGAAGAGTGGCCTGGGACACCATATGTACTGCAAGGCCAAACCCCAAACATTCAGGAAACAGTTCCACAAGCACCCAAAACCACAAATCCCTTTGTTTCACCCACCCGTTCAGAATGATTGGATGGATTGTGTTGTTCCCCTACACACACACACACACACACACACACACACACACACACACACACACAAGACTGGGGATAAGCTTGCTTACTGATTCTCACATTGTTATCTGATGTGGATTCCAGCAGGCTAGCTCCAAATGTGTGGGGCCCCCATCCCCATCCCTGTGAGTTTTGCCCCATCCAAGACCTGAGCAGGGAGCTTCTCAATTGTGCCACGCTCTGACCTGTCTGTCAGATCCTGGGGAGGTAGTGGAAGGGACTCTGGAGGAGGAGCTGCGACACCTGCAAAAGTCCTTGAGCTACCACCTCATCTTCTGAGTTCCATGCTGATGAAAACTTGCTTTAATTCTAAAGTTTTGTGATTCCTTGAAATGCACTTTGGGGATGACAGCCAGCATTCCCATTAAACTGCAACTTTAGAGCTTCACGGTGGCGTGCCAATCATAACACGTCCTAACTGGCACAAAATCCACCTACCTGTTACCTCCTGGGTAACTCACTTAGAAAGTCTCTTTGGTAATGGTCTTGGCCCTTATGTCTTATTTGTCCAGATGGTCAAAACTTCTTAGTAGATCTGATTACTTCACCTTCAGTGATTTAAGTGTGCTTTTGTGGCCTAGGTGTTAAGTGTAATACACACAAATTATTCACCTGGAACCAAGATCACCAGAAAGAGAAGACAGTGAAAGGCAGCTATGCTTTACTCCCTCTCTGGCCAGGTCAAAAGGTTGTGAAAGGTTGTCTGAAGACAAC
>PVKA01019991.1:0-41132 GCA_004027165.1 Ctenomys sociabilis
AGGTATGGTATTGAATTTTGTGTGTTGATTTTGTATTCTACCATATATTTAACTATTAAACAAATGAAAATCAAAACTATATTGAGATTCCATCTTATAGTTAGGTGCTATTACCAAGACCATAAAACGTGATAAAAGCTGGTAAAGTTGTTGGGAGAATTGAACCCTCTTACATATACAGTGGGATTATATGTAATACCACTAGAAATTCAGTATGTAAATTCTTCAAATACTTAAAATGTATATCATTTGATAAAATTATTCCATTTCTTGGTATGTTCTTGACAGATTTAGAAAGAGCATACTATAGTGATGTGTGTGTGTATGTGTGTATATATATATATATATATATATATATATATATAGATAGATATATATATGATTATACTTATACAGTGATATATATATATGATATATATTATACTTATATAGTGATATATGCATATATATATATAATGATAAGAATTATAGCTGCAGAGATAGCTCAGTGGTCTAACTGTCTGCCTGGCAAACTCAAGGACCCAGGTTCAATACCCAGTACTGCATGCTGTACTGCTCATGCTCCCCCCCTGGTCGGGCACACTGAGCTGCCACCAAGACTGGTTATGGTAATCCCAGAGCAGGGAGGCTAAAACAGGAGGATGACTATGAGTCTGAACTGCATAGGAGACCCTATAATAAATACATAGAAATAGGGCCAGCCAAATAGCTCAGCATATTAAAATGTCTGCAAACACATGCAGAGGATGGGGGCTCAATCCCCTGGTCTGCCATACTGACCCCACCCCCAGGGTGCCCTGAGAGGGCAATTGAGACTGAGTGTCGTGGAACATGCCTGTAATCCCAGTTCTTTTCTTTTTTCATTAATTTTATTGAGAAACAAATAATAGTGAGACAGGCTCAAAACAAGTTAGTAGGATAGTTACAATAATTAATACATTGTATATTGTTGTCATCATAGCAGCTATTCATAGTTCAAGATGCAGATAAGATATCCTGTCCAAACACCATTATTATAAATCTTTCTTCTCATTGAATTAAGAGAAAGTACCTGTATATTTATCTTAACTATTTTGTATATAAAGATACAAAATTTATATCCCCTTGTTTAATTTAGTTTTGTCACAGATGGGTATTTCCTTGCCATTTAAATATTGTGGGTGTGTGAACTCAGCATCATAATCCAATATAGTCCAAAAGTCCATAATAGTAGTGGGTTATCTGCAGGACTGGCAGTGTCAGAAGTTGTTGATTTGAGCCTTTTACAGCTCAACATATTAATACAGCTTTACTTTTTATACCTCATATTTTTACTTTTCTGCTGCATGGTTAAGACCAAGATAAATGAAGAGCTGTATAATAAGAAATCTAACTTCTGTGTTTGACAAGATCAGTCAAGTCCTCTCAGGATTTAGCCTGAAACCCTGAACAAGTTTGTAGATCCTTTGTCAGTGTCAGCAACGTGGATGAGTCACAGACAATTTGCTTTCATAAAGAGCAAATTGAGAGAGAAATTTGCTCTGTATGAAAGCCTGAGAGAATATTTTCTCTCCATGTGACTCTCCTCAGGCACACTCTACATCATCGTTCACTTTCCTTTATGGCACCATAATCTCCTTGATCAGAAAACTTGGGACATCACTGAGTTACAAGTTACAGAATGTTACAGTACAAGTTCCTTTATATCCTGAGTCCTCACTGACCTTAAATGGCTACGTTCAAAATCTTGGCTGTCCTTGTAGCCCTTTGTTTTAGTAATTTTTTGTCTGCATATTTAAATTGTTAAGCGTCCAGAAGAGAAGTTTAGTGATATTATTACCCTATAACAGGCAGTTGAGCTTACCCTCATTGTCTGAATATCAAATATCTTAGATATAACATGGAACAGGTATTTTCCATCAAGTATCGATATGTTAAACTTTAAATCCCTATAGAATGTGAAGAAAAAATTAAAACATAGGAATAAACAACTACATATTTTTATTCAGAAATTTAGAAATCTAACCATATCTATATATTGTAGCAGGGCAGTCCTATGACAATTTTTTCTTGTCTCTTCTTTCCATTTGTTACCCTTTTGGGGCCAGGGAGATGGCTCAGTGAAATAGGCACTTCCCTGGCAAGCACAAGGGTCTGAGTTCAATCCCCAATTTTGCCAAAAAACAAAAACAAAAACAAAAAAACAAACAGAAAAAAAGGAATCTCACCCATTTATTACCCTTTTTAAACAACATTTACTTGAGAGACAGTATAACACTAATTCATATGACATGACAAACAGTATGTATTTAGAAGACCAGAATGACAGGCATTCCAAGCATTGTCCTAGTACATTACACATTGCTGTCTTCTGTGCAGTTTCTTAGTTCACAGGTATCAACATATTTGGTTAGTCAGGGTGAGAATCTTACCAATTAACTGCTAGTTTCAAAAACCTGCTTAAGATTCTTTGGATCATTGTCTTAATCATCTTGTGCATATAAATCTATGGTTTTGTCCCTTTCATGTTTCCTAGCTTTTCTCCTTGCCCTCTCTTCATTGTTTAATCCTTAAACTCTTGCTTCCCTTTTAATTGTGTTATATGTTTCTATTTTTGTTTCTTCTTTTGAGTTCTTACACTAGGGAAACTATATGATATTTACACGTGTGAGTCTGGTTTATTTTGCTTATGAGTACATGTTCAGGTGTCATCTACTTGGGCTGGGGGGTGGCCCAGTGGAATAAGTGCTTTGTTGCCAAGTGCAAGGGCCTGAGTTGAATCCTCAGTTTCTGAAAAAAAAAAAGTGTCATCTACTTAAATGTAAAGACTTGAGTTTATCATTCTTTATAGCTGAGTAATATTCCATTGTTTAACAATACCACATCTTTTTTATCTATTACTCAGTGACGGGCATTTTGGTTGTTTCCAAGATTTGGCTATTACAAATTGTGTTGCTATAAACATGGGTGCACATATATCACTATGATGTGATGTTTTCTGTTCCTTTGGGAAAATTCCCAGTACAGAGATAGGTAGTTTTAATGGGATGTAATCCCAACTCTTGGAAGACTGTAAAAAGGTGGATCACTATGAATCCGATGTAGTAGTGAGACCCTGAACACCCTGTAGACCCTTTCATGACACTCAAATAAAGAGAAAGAATTACAGTGATACATAATAACAGTGATATAGATACTAGAGTTATACATTTTTATACTATATCTAGTATCCACTGTCTATATCTGTATCTATCTATCTATCTGTCTGGCTACCTATGTGTGTCTGTCTGTCTATCTATCTATCTATCTATCTATCTATCTATCTATCTATCTATCATCTATCTATATCAATTCATCCACAATTGCTAAACTGTAAAAGACTATGTGTTCATTAGGAGAGGAACAAATAAAGCCTTGTAGAAACATGTAACCATATTTGTAGAAAGATGGATGGAACTCAAGACTAGCTTATTAAGTGAAATAAGTCACTGTCAGTCGAATTATATAAATTCTCTTGCATAGCAAATCTGAAAGGAAACAAATAAAATTAAAACAAAAAAGGAGCACAGAAAGTTAGAATGCAGTCTTCTTAAGAGGCTGGGTAGAAGGCTCAGTGGAGTAAGTGCTTCCCTGGCAAGTGCAGGGGTCTGAGTTCAATCCCAGGTTCCACAAAGGAAAAAAAAAGTTTTCTTAAGACTGGAATAGAAATTATAAGGGAGTAGAAAAGGAGGTAATGAAACAAAGGAAATACCCCAAAATTTGTTATATTGAAGAACTGATGAGTCATAATTGATCTTATTATTTTATGTACTGCAATTAAAAAGCAGTACATAAATAATACCTACATGAAATTGAGATGTTTGTGTTCAAATGAAATAACCCAGACACAAGAGAATTACTTCATGGTCTCACTCAGATATAGCATCTAAAACTTTGCTGTCTTAGAAATTGAGATGGGTTAACATTAACAGAGGCTGGGATGATAGAGACAGAGAGAGAGAGAGAAAGAGGGAGAAGAGAAAGAGAGAGACAGAGAGAGAGAGAGGGAGGAAGAGGAAAGAAATGGAGACAGACTGAGTGGTGAATATTAAGTTAGACTTTCAAAGAAACAAGAAATTTTGATTTATTATTGGACATTAGGTAAGGCTAGACAACAACTATTCAATATATATCCAAAAGTTAGAGGAATGAAATGTTAACATTTCCTTAAGAAAGAAAGAATAAAGCTTTGAGAAGATAGATATGTTTAACATGACTTAAACATTATACATACATATGTATCGAAACTTTACACGACACCCCATTGATATGCATATTTCATATATTTGTGTGTATAAGTTAAACCTAACAAGTAGAATAAAATAAAAAGTAATATATGGTTGAAAAATGAAACTGTTAATCTCTGCAATTATGAAAATTGATAATAAATTTTTATGACCTTAACTTTGGGCCATGATTTAGAAAAAATGAAAGAACACAGAAATCAACTTTTCATCTGAAGGGAATGCTTGGCTTATAGTGGATGTCTGTGATTAATCACCAGAAATCATATATTTAAGTACATTAATTGCATGAAATATTTAGGCTATTAATTCAAATCTTACAGATAATTTAGTTACTAAAAATATTTTGAGAAAACCAATAATCACAATTTAAATTTAAGCTATAAAATATATTGTAAATGTTAATACTAGATGATAAAACTTTTGTCCTGTCTTCTAAATTTAGTTAAAAATCTGAAAATCAAGTTTAGGGTGAATTGATATGCTCTAAGTTTGTGGAAAGAGAAAGAAAACAAAATGAATATTCAGGTAATTTCACCAAGTAATATAGAACAGAATATATGCTTTGGGCCAAAGCACGCAGAAGACCAATAAAATGCCTAAATTATACTCTAATTGTTAACATCAGTAAGAAAGCCAACAGATATCATCATGAGCAATAGTTAGGCAGTGCCTTGCATGTATAAACTATCTGATCTAATGCTCAAATAATTCTACCATTTAGTTTTAGAAGATCTAATTCTTCATCCACTGTCATTTAAAATGTTAAAGCCAGTGAAAATATGCTACTTTTAGATTTATCCAATAAAAATTCTTGTAATTTTCCACACAGCTTTAAATATGTACATGTTCCATATTTCAGGAAGTAAGTTGATACAATGTATCAATTTGATGTGTATGTTAAAACACATTTATCCTGTTTTAATATCTGGTTGCCTGCCAGCCTGAGAGACTGAGATGTAATATGAAAATATTGTAGTGGCAAGATAGATTGATGCATTTGGGCTATCAGAAAATGTTTCAAAAGCTTTCATGGCTCTATATCCATAGTGAGTGTGAAAAAAAATCAGTAATATAAATAAACAATCATTTAAAAGTATATGAACCATGATTTGAACAAAGAAGAATTATAACCTCAAGGAAGTATACAAAACATAACTATACAAAAAAATTCAAAAGAACAACATAAAGATACATTGGTTCATGAAGTTCATTCATTCTATGATTCTAGAGAAGATAACCACATTCCTATTTGTAATCCAATACAGAGTTTGTGAATTGAAGCATGTGTTTTTGTTTGTTTGTTTGGTTTTTCCTTTTGTTTTAAGTTAGTACGGGGTCTCCAGGGTCTCACTAAACAGACTGGACTCATACTGATCGTCCAGTTTTCAGTCTCCCAAGCACAGGATTAGAGAAACATGCCACCATGCCCCGTCTCAGTTGCTGTCTCAGTGCAGGGGGTGTGGAGCCAAGGAACTGACCCCGGTCTCCATGCCTGCCTAAGTAGGTTCTTTAGTCTGCTCAGCTATCTGGTCAGCCCTTCGATGCAAAATTTTATTAAAGCTTCTGTTCACAAACTGCATTGTTAGAAAACAGAAGCATTCCTTAGCTAAAGTATTAGCTTTTAAGAATTGCTTTTGCTGTGAAGAGTAAAGACTTCTTTTTTTTTTTGAAGAACTGGGGATTGGCCCTTGTGCTTGCCAGGCAAGTGCTTATTCTACTGAACTATCTCCCCAGCCCTTACTAAAGACATTTTATTATTCCAAACTACAATCTTATTTTAAAATCTACACTAATACTATCAGTTAGTAGGTGTTATATGATAAATCAGTCCATCCATCCATCCATATATCTATCTGGCAGCAGGTTCCTGGGATTTTTCTGCAACCTTTCCATAAATATTCATGAGATTAAATGAGGACATGTTTGACTATCTTTAAATGGAGGTCAGCTTATTACTTTCATGGATAAACATAGAAAGATTTTTCCTTCTATACCTAACAGTAACCCAAGCATATGAAATTCATTTTCTAATTAGATACTTGAGAAATTATTTCTAATTTTTATTGGTAAAAATATATAGTTCTACACCAGAAATCAAACTTAGCTCCTTGTGCTTGCCAGAAAGTAGCTTGTGTTGCTGAGCTCTAGCCTCAGGCCTACCACTGGGCATTTCACAATGGAAGGTCTCATAAAGAAGCTGTTTTTGAGCCATTGAACAAACACACAAATACTGAGGCAGAAAAGAATCTCCAAAATGTGAGAGATCCCATAAATTTCCAACGTGCTACTGCTAACTGGCTCATCAACGAAATGCTGCGCTCTACATTAATTCCTTAATTACCAGATGTTGGCACCCTCATGCTATTCATTCAGGGAAACTTTGGAACATGAGTTGCAAAATCCCAGTGCAGGACATTTTATTTGTATGAAAAATGTAGAGAATGAGGAGCCAGTGAATCATTGTACATTCTAATGACTAACTGAAGACTCTAATGTAAATACCTTCACTCCATAATACTCCTCTCTATTTGTACGTTAAAGCCATATTAAAGCTACTTAGGGGCCCATTAAACCTCTCAAAAAAAAATATATATATCAGTGATTCTCATCCTCTTCTAAACATTAAAACCACATTAAATCTACTAAGTGGTGATTTAAAAACTCAGAAATGAGATCTACTAAGCAATTAGGTTAGCTACAGGGGTGTTGCATCCCAGGACTTCTAGTGTATCACAAGAGCTGAAGAGTACTGTTCTACTGGAAGACAAGCAGAAGGAAGGAACTATTCTTACAGTACTTAAAAGTTTACTAAAGTAGCCTCACATTTTCAAGGATATAAGTTATAATAAAAATTAGATACGTAAGTTGAATAGGAAAATTTTAAGATAATTGTAATAAAAAAAATTTTAGAAGATCCCTGATAAAGAAAAGCTTCCTATGACAAAAAGAGATTAATTAAAATAAGAACTCAGAAAGATTACAGAAATGAAACATAGCATGAAACATTCGTAAACAGCAATGAAGAGTAGCAAGTGATTTTAAGAATAAACTAGGTTATCAAGTGTGGTTTGCTGTTACCCTTATTTCTGTCTTTACAAAAACCTCAGCTGAAAAAAGAAAAGACAGAAGCTTGGGACAGTCTGCCGTCTTTCGCAGCTTTGCTTCCCAACTCACACCTGTTTTAACAAGAAACCTAATCAGAAGAAGCAATTGTGTTAGTTCTTGCTAAAAAGAAACAGCTGAGATACCGTGGGGAAACAGTACCCCGCAGGCTCTCCACCCGCAGCCCTCTCGGCTCAGCCGCTAGTCCTCACAAGTCACCGTGCACAGCTTCTGCCGTCACAAGGTAAACTCCGTGTGACAATGCACCGTGTTCTTACGGCCAGGTCCTGGCTTATTCCTACCGATAACCAAATCCGTAATTGTCAACAAACGCAGGACAGAGCAAGAAAGTCTGATACTTTCGACTTTCAACAAGCACTGTGTGTTTTCAACATTTATCAGTTTTCAGGTCAGTTTTCACACTCCCTTTTTCCTTCAGTGCTATTATCCCTTACCAAAAGGTATTCTCACATTTGTGTGTGTGTGTGTGTGTGTGTTACTAGGAATTGAATTCAAGGCTTTGTTTTGCCAGGCAAGCGCTTGTGCCCCTGAGCTATATCCCCAGACCCTACATTTCCAAAAGAGGTTTAGTTATTTATTTATTAGTGCCCAGGACCAAACCCAGGCCTTCCCACTTGCTTGTCAAGCATTCTACTGTTGAGCCAAATCCCAAGCCCCACAGAGCCTGCATTTTCAGACAGTTATTGGTCTCCTTTTTCTACCTTAGCACTTCACTTTTCTGTTCTGGAAAAACTCATCAGCTGTGCTGTTTGAAATTCCTGCTGCAATAAGATACTGCCTGTTTTGTGCCCTGAATGTCACTTCAAAGTTCTATTCTCAAAGGATATTACTATTACTATTATTATTATGTCTCATTCATTCTTCACTATTTTTCTTACACATCTAATATTATATCAACTTATAATTGTTTTTTGGTGCAGTAATTCTGAGACACAGGTATGAATTTAGCACATACATCATTCTGTTTTCTTTTTATTGTACCGCAGATCAAACTTGGGACCTTGGAGTTGCGAGGCAGGCACTTAGACCCCTGAGCTATCTCCCTGGAACAACACAGACCTTTCTTGAAAATAATACATTAGAAGCCTCCAAGAAAATGAGTGCATCCAGATTTAGCATTTGCAACTATTGCATTCAGTCACTGCATGCTAGGTTTTATATTGCCTGGACAGTTTGCATTTATAATCTCATTCATTACTCAAGAGTATCTTTACAAATTAGATTTACTAACCTCATTGAACAAATCTGTGAAATGAATTTCTAATATAATAAATAACTTGCTAAAGTCACTTGGCTATAACTAGAAGGAGAAATATATATAGTCTCTCTAAGTGTAAAAATCCAGGTTATTTATGCTTCATTGTCAACGCAAGGTAGATTATGAAGGTAGATTATTTATATGGTTATTTTCCAAAGGCTCATGGTCTAAAGGCTTGATTGCCAACCTGAGAAACTATAGGGAAATAGTGAAACGCTTAGGAGTGGAGGCCACAGGAATGATGTGCCACCCCAGGCCCATCTAGAGCCCTTGAAGGGATTATGTCACCCTGGATCCTTCTTGTCTCTTCTGACCTGCCTTCTGTCCACCATGAAGCGAGCAGTTTGCACAAGCCTGTGCTCTCCACCATGATGTCCTACCCTGCCATAGACCCAAAAACAAGGGCTAGCTACGAACTGCCTCTTCTGACCATAAGCCAAGCAAACTTTTCTTCCTTCTTAGTTGATTATCCCAGGAATTTTGTTACAGTTAGATAGCTACCACATTATCCTATCCAAAACAGAATAAGAATTAACTAACTATGAGGACAAAAGAGCAGTTAAAGTTACATGTACCCTTTTTCTTTTCTAGTTCCAGGTCATACTGTTGTCAAAAGCATGAACCCTCTCCTAGAAAAGTCAGGGTTTCAAGGTCTTGAACTATGACTAATATGCATTGAACTTCTACTAATCAAAATTCCAGAGATTTGGTGACAAAGAAAAACTAAAACAGGAAGTTTGCATTCTTTGTGACCAAGATTCCATGGAGAGGATATAGGTTTCACTTCTTAGGTGAGAGACTGTGAATTGTATTTTAATACTGAGTAAAAAGAGCTATATTTAGCCATTTCCAGAAAGCATGATATGCTAAAAATATGGATATGATTAGATGAAATATTTTCTATAAAAGTGAAAAAAGTTCATGTGCTACACTCTTTTGTTCATCATTTGTTGTTAGATATTCACATGATTCTTAGTAAATTCCTACATGCCAAGCCATCCTACAATTAGAATAATTGTATAGGTATAATTACATGCATTTTCATTTTTATATTTTATTAATTTTGTTGGTGCAATTTTTTGTTTGTATTTTTTAGGAAAGGGTCTACAGGGTATTCAGGGTCTCACTACTAGACCGGACTCATAGTGACCCACCTGTCAACAGCCTCACAACTGTTGGGATTATAGGCATGCACCACCACATCCAGTCTCCACTGTCATCTCAGCGTGCCTCAGCGGCAGGGCTGGCAGGGCTGGCCCTAGGATCCAACCCTCAGCCCCTGTGCCTGCCCTCAGGTGCTTTAATACACTGAGCTATTTGGCCAGCCCTTGGTACAATTTAAATATATATAATGATCATGTTAATCACAGGGAATTTGTTCCTGTACATGACATATCTTGATCTCTCCTTTTCTCCCAATCCCCTCCCTTCCTTCAACCCCTCTTTCCCTCTTTATTTACAAAGCTTGGTCTCCATTTTATCTTCTTTTCCCATTTTTTTTCTTTCTTCTTCCTTCCTTTCCCCTTCTCTCTACCTGGTTTCTCTTTCCCTTTGAAAAACTTATTTCACAATATGTAGTGTACAGTTTCTTTGTTTACTCTTTTGGTTTCTCACACAAGAGAAACAATGCAATGCTTACATGAATGTCTGGTTTACTTCACTTAAGAGTATAGCCTCAGAATGCATCCATTGACCTAGGAATGTATCAAGTGTGTCTTTCCTTAGGGCTCAGTAGTACTCCAAAATACCACATCTTCACCTATTCCTCAGTTGATGGACATTTGGATATTACCAAGATTTAGTCATTACAAGCTGTGCTGCTATAAACATGGGTTGTTAGGTCTGAGAAGCCCACTGTGTGAAGAAAGACTCCAAGAGACGTCCTCTCATGTAAAAGCAAGGGGATTTTATTTTCCATGCATGCATGGGGCTCACTGAATGCGCAGGAACAGAGAGTGCCTTTAGTGTAGCAAACACATTTTTTAAAGGCAAAAACCACAAAATGGGGAGGGAGCAAGCAAGGTTACAGAAGCAGATCGCATTGGTTAGTTTAGATTGACCTTTAAAATAATTGGTGGGTTTGAGAATATATGACTTTTTAAAGAAACTAAGAAGGGCAGGCCATAGGGCAACTATTAGTTAACTCTGTGGTTTTAGCTGTTCCCCGAGAATGGTTGGGTCAAAGTGACTTATTTTATAAGAATGTTTCCAGGCTGGAGATTAAATGTTTTTCCCAGGTAGGCCTGAGGTTTTTGTGTTCTCTTTGTTTTAAAAACATGGATAATTTAAGCTCTATGGCCGTAAACAGTCATAACATTAGGCAGTAATCTATACAAGCTGACATGCTTTGTTGATGTATTAAGGCGACACATACAGAACAGGATGGCGGCATAACCTCATGTATGTTCTTAGAAATTATTTGGGCTTTACAGGGTATGCATATATCACCGTAGCATGATGCTTTTGATTCTTTGGAGAAGGTATCCATAAGGGGTGAAAGCAGGTTCAAATGCTTTCTAATGCTAGCTTTTGGAAAATGTCCACACTGGTTTCCACAGTGGTTTCACCAGTCTGCATTCCTGCCAAAAGTGGCAAATGGTTCCTTTTCCCCCATGCTCCTCTAGCACTTTTTATTGATTGATATCTTGTTCATAGACATTCTGTCTGGAGTGAGATGGAATTGCACTGAAATTTTAATTTGCATCTCTGGAATGATCAATGATGTTAAACATATTTTCATATATTTATTTGTCATTTGTATGTCTTCATTTGAGAAATGTGTGCTCAACTCAGATGTCCATTTTGTGACTGGGTTTTTTAATTTGGGGATCTGATTTTTTTTTCAATTCTCTATATGTTGTAGATGTAAACGCCTTTTGAGGCACAACTGGCTAAATTTTATTTGCATTTCTTCGGCTGTACAAAATCTATTTTGTAGGATGAGAGAATTATTGATTTTGTGTATTATTTCCTGTGCTATCAGGTTTTTTTTTCCATGATATATTTGCCTATATTTATGTCTTCCAAACTTCTGCCTATTATCTTTTCCAGCAGATTTAGTGTTTCTATTCTAATAATTAGCATATGATGACGGGCATGTATCTAGTTTTAGTGTTTGGTATGTGGAAGGACAGATTTTCTAGAACTGTTTAGTAGAAAGACTATTTTCTTCTCCTGAATGTGTAGCTATTTGAAGGTATGTGCAGTAATAAAATATTAGTGGTTTAGGAAAGAAAAACTAGTTTCAATTTTTTTAAAAAAAATTGTGGTATATAAAAACAAAGTAGTTCAAGGGCAGGCCAGACAACTCAGTGAATTAAAGCACCTGCTTAGGCGGAAGCAGAGAGTTGTGTTCAACCCTCAGTCTGCCTTGCTGACTCACCTCTGGGGCTCTGGGAGGGTCATTGAGACTGTGGTGGTTCGTGCCTGTAATCTCAGCACTTGGGATGCTATAAACAAGATGATCGCTGTGAGTTTGATCTGTGTGTTGAGACCCTATAGACCTTGTACTAAATACAAAACAAAACAAGTACCTACCTTTTGAGGTTATATATATATATATATATATATATATATATATATATATATATATATATATATATAGAACGTAAATGCATTTGGAAGAAAATAGATACAAAATTTCTCAAAATTTCTAATCACTTGAAATATAGGGAAAACTATGATCAAAATTCTCAGTGACAATTGTGTTATGTAACATCATTTTTAACATATTAATATGGATATGTTCTTCAAAGTATTTTTCACAAGTTGATATTTAAAAAATTATGACTGAGCTACACAAAATTATTCAAAAATGCAAAATAAGTAATAGGTAGATAGTGTTTAATATGCCCTAGGATTTTATATGGGCTGTTTTACATGTAAGTAAATTCTAAAAAAAAAATCAATCTCTACCCTTATTTTTACAAATTTTTTCTTAGCAAACACAATCCTCTAGGGGGGCTGGTGTGATAGCTTAGTTGTCTAAAGCGCCTGCTAGGGGAAGCTCAGTCAGGCACGGGACCGCAGTCTCCAACATCCCCAGCACCACATGCCTTGCCAGACCCACCCTTAAGGCAGCTGCAACTGAGCCAGGCAAAAAAAAAATCCTTTCAATCCCCTAAAAGAATTTTGAAAGCCAAAACTTTAAGCCAAAGAGTAAGTGCCATTTTTAAATGGAATTATTGGGAATATCTCAAATTTCAAACATTGTACCTTCTTGAAACAATTGTTAAATGATTTTCCTTACCTGTGTGCTTCTAATATAGAAGAAACTCGAAATAAAAGCAATGTTCGAGCTGGCTGAGGTTACACAAGCCTCTCTGCCAGCCCTGCAGAGCTGAGGCTGTAGGATCACTACATTCAGTGCCAGCCGGGCGACAGTGAGTTTAAGGCCACCCTGAACTGCACAGTGATACCCTGTTTAAAAAAATAAGGCTAAATAAATAAGAGAAAGAATGTTTTAGATCTTTTATATTTTTATAACGAAATAAAAAGAATGGGCCAGGGAGATATCTCAGTAGAGTAAGTGCTGGCCTGGCAAGCTCAGGGTCCTGAGTTCAATCCCTGGTATCACAAAAAAAAAAAAAAAAAAAAAAAAAAAAAAAAAAAAAAAAAAAAAAAAAAAAAAAAAAAAAAAAAAAAAAAAAAAAAAAAAAAAAAAAAAAAAAAAAAAAAAAAAAAAAAAAAAAAAAAAAAAAAAAAAAAAAAAAAAAAAAAAAAAAAAAAAAAAAAAAAAAAAAAATTGAAAGAAGTAAAAAATAGGAGAGAATCTTTAAATTTGCATTAAAATAAGATTTATTTAATAACACAAAAAATGAAAATCTGCAAAAATAGGTAACATAGAGCCACAGAGAAAGCTTAGTGTTCTAAGTCCCTGGCTAGGCAAGAGCAAGAAGTTGAGTTCAATCCCCAGCACAACATGCCGGGGAAGTGCCGAGACCGTGGTCCCTGTGCCGGACTGAGCTTCCCCAAGCAGGCGCTTTAGACAACTAAGCTATCACAGCAGCCAGCCCCCCTAGGGGAAGTGCTGAGCCAGCCACAGAAATCCCAGTGCTTGGAAGGCTGAAACAGGAGGATCACTCCAAGTCTGAGCTGCATAGTGCGACCCTGTATCAAATATAAAAAATAGTTAACATACAGTTCAGCAACATCAATCATTTTTGCTTTTTTACTAAGATATAGTCCAAGAATTAGAAATAAAAAGTAGATATTTATGAAATCTATTACAAATTTTACAATGGGTTTCTATTTAGGATATATAAGGCAATTCTTATATATCAAAAATAACAAGAGAATGCAATCTAAAACCTAGAGGAAAGTATGCAAACTGTATTTTGAAGAGATTAATGGAAATGTGTCTCTCATAATAAATTTCAAAAATTAATCAAGGCAGTAAAAATGCTTTAAAAAGTACAATAAATATTATATGAAAAGATGTTCAACATCACTAACTTGCAAAAGAAAAACTAATACAATAATACATATATTCAATAAAATGACTAAAGTGAAAATCTTACGCATCGATAATGGAAAATAAATCCAACTATGATGTTGAGTATGTTCCTCATTACTGGATTCAAAGAAGCTATGCTAGGCAAACTTCAAACCTACCACATAAACCAGCAATTCCATTCATAGGTATCTATTACAGAGAAATGAAAATAGGTGTTAACAGAGATGTGTATGTGGATATTTATTTATTGTTTAATTAATTTTACTGATACGCTTTTGATATATATCTATATCTCTATATATAAAAGGATAGCCCTCATCAGATGGCATTTGTACCTATTTATGACATATAGTGATTCTTATTTTTTCTGGATTGACCTCCCTTCAGTCTCTTTCCTTTTTTATTTATTAAAGTTTTGTTCACATTTCCTTCCTTTTTATTCTCTTCTTGTTTATGCCCTTTTTCTTTCTATCCCTTAACCCTACCCACCCCCACCTTATTCCTCTTCCCATTTGAACAATATTCATTCATTCAATGGCTGCACTCAGTGACTTCAACTGCCAGCAGCATGTTTCCATTTATCAGGGAATTTGGAAATAAACGGAGGGTTATATCAGCTGGTGTGTTCCAACATGGTGTTGAAAGAAAGGAATATTATATAAAACAGTCCATGTGCCTTTTAGAGATAGGGTGCAAACTTAAAAGTAAATGATAAGAAACCCACACAATTCCATTTATGTGAAATTCTGAAAGAGCAAAGCCATGCTAAGAGCAGCTATGGCAGGGTTTTCCAGCAACAGAAGGAGGGAGGTGGCAACCACCTGAGAAGGCATGGAATTTCCGACTTCATTGTTATGTTGGAGGTCACACGTTTGTACAGTTTATTCTGGATCTCTCAAGCTGACAATATCAAGTGGGCCAAGGGCTTTCTGGCTGAGGGTTGACGAGCTCCTGAAGAGCTTCAGGAAACCAACAGAAGATCAGTTCAAGAAGCTCGAAGCTCAGGTCCCAACCAACCAACCATGCTAAAGCCCTGGAAGCATGAGAAAAGACCCAAGCAGAGATGTGTGTTTAAAGGCTGGAGAGTATAAAAATGAGATATATAAAATAAAGCCAAGATAATAGGTGGAGCTGTAGGTGGCTCTGGTCAACAACTTCTTCAGATAATCCACTATTATTGTGGACTGCTGGACTGTATTTGATTGTTTTGTTGAGTTCAGGCACCTATAATAATTGAATGACAATGGAATACCCATCTTTGACAGGACTAAACAAAAAAAGGGGGGCACAAATGAAGAACCATTCTGTGTTTGTATAAAAAGTACAGTTAGGATAAATATGCAGTACTTCTGTATAATTCTGTGAGAAGAAAGATTTGCACTAGTAGTGTTTGGACAGGATATTCTGTCAGCTTCTTGTACGATGGACAACCACTAGGAAGATAACAAGGTAGAAAGTATTAGTTATTGAAAGTGTACTATAATTCAGCTTTAAAAAATAAGTATACAGCTACATTCTCTGAATTCATTGATTAGAGACATCTGCTCTAATGGTGTTTGTAAATAGAATATCAAGAATGCGTCTTGTATGACAAAAAACCACTGCGAAAACAATATGCAATGTATTGATTGTTGAATTTGTCCTGCTAATTTGGTTTGAAGCTGCCTCATTGCTATTTGTTCTTCAGTAAAATATGAAAAATCAATTTCCAAAGATTAAAAAGCATTCTTAACACCTTTGTGCTAAGAAAATCAATTCACTGTAAGTACATAGATTTCTTTCTGAAATTTCAATTCTTTAATCTCTCTACCCTTAGCCAGTAGCACAATTTTGATTCCACAGCTAGAATGTGATTTTGAATGAGTTATTTAAGGTGTCTAAGAGACTTAGGTTTTAGGTTTTTTTGTTTTTTTTTTTTTTTGCAGAACTAGGGATTGAACTCAAACCCTTATGCTTGCCAACAAGTTCTTATTCTACTGAGCTATCTCCCTGGCTCTGAGACTTAGTTTTCTAATCTATAACTTATTAGAGACTGAATAGAGAATGCAATGAAAGTTCTTAATAATGTGCCATATAGTAACTTTTATGTGTTTTAATTATTTCTATTATGGTCACTGCTAACAGAGGTAGCCCCAGACTTTAATTTCAAATTTCCATGAAATTCATTTCATTTGACCTACTTACTTTCCCCGTGCACAGTGGGTTCAAATATTTTTGCCTGCTTGGGAGGCAGCCCACAGAGTGCTTTGTGTAACCCAACTCTAGTTTATACCCCTGCTTCAGAGCATGTTTTTCTTCAGTGCAAACATTAACCTGTGCAAGCACATGGTTTGCAATTTTGCTGAGGAAGCCTCCTCAGAGCCTATGAGGCAGAGCCTCAGGGACATTGCACCACATTCCTGGGGGAGGGTCTTTTTTGCACTTTTCTGTGGAGAAAGAGCTGAAAAGCACAGTGGAGAAAAGTAACATTGTGCTGCCATTAAAGCATTTAAATGCATTGCTGCTACACAGCACGCACCTTGAAGCATTTGAATGCTTGGGAAATGCAATGAAGGCATGAAACTGTATGTTTGTCCAGAGGAGCCATTTTTAGTTATTAGTAAATTTCAACATTTCTCCAGTGAACTCTCATTATTAGTGGATGAGTTTTGGTTTTCACTCCTATCATGTCTTTGCAGGCAAAAATGTGTCTGGAATGTTTGCTGTCAAAGAACAGATGTGAACATATTGTCTCACCCTTTTCAAAAGCTTACTTTTACTGTTTTTTTTTTTTTTTCAATTCCAAACAGAACAAGCTGTGAAGTATGTATGAAATTAAACTTCTTGACCAGAAAAAATAAAAACAAAAAAACTAAAGGCTGGAGAGACTAGATTCTGGTGTCCGCAGATGACAATATTATAAACTACATGTGCTCAAGAAATGCCAGCCACGTGGGTGTGAGTTGTCCCTTTCTGCTGTGTGTTTGCTGCTCTGGAGCTTTGACAATTCCCTACTCACTTATAGAAGAAATCAAAATGCATAATTTTGATAACTTTGTATCTATATTTTCAAAAATTCAAGAGACTCCTGCATGTTTTGCTTATTTGGTACAATCTAGAGTGATAAATAGATGTAATTTTAATTTGATTTCTATTACAACTCATTTAATATTGATATTTAAAAAATCAATTTCATAGCTAAAAGATATATATGCAACAATCCATCTTTCCAGGTGTTCTGTACTTGGGAATCTGAATGATAGAAATTTTGAATTTGATCGTATAGAACATAACACACATCCGAACATATAGATGAGTGAAAACAGTATCTGTGGCCAAAATAAATTTCTGAGTGTATATTTTAAAATTAAATGTGGGGCTGAGGATATAGCTCAGCAGTTTAAGTGCCTGCCTGGCAAGTGCAAGGTCTTTAGTTCTATCCCAGTAAAATTAAGTGTCCCTACCTCCCTCGCTCCCGGCCTCTCTTCCTCTTGCCTCTCTCCAGAACTAGGAATCAGGGCTGACCAGGTAGCTCAGTGCACTACACACTAGGTTGCATGACCCTGCGGGCCGAAACCCAGGCCTGCACTGAGATGGGGCGTGGTGCCGCTTGCCTGTAATCCCAGCGTTCAGGAGGCTGAAAACAGGAGGGTCATTACAAGTCCTATCTGTGCAGTGACACCCTGCAGATCCTATACTAAATACATAAAAAATTAAAAATAAAACAGAATCAATCTCAGGAACCTGCACTTGCCAGGCAGGAGCTTGAACCACTGAGCTATGTCCAGAGTCCTCCATCAGTATCTCGTGATTGCCAGATAATGTGGGAATTCTGACCACTGACTGAGGAGGATTATTATAGCAGCTGCTACAACAGGGGAAAGGTTAGGGTTAGCAGTGATGCCAACCAGGCACCCGTGAGACCATCAGACATAGAAGAGTTCGACCTTCATTTAGAATAAACACAAGCAAATGTGTTCACATATTATGTCAATTGTAAAAATTGTTGGCCTACCTTGTATAAATGCAACAATAAAATTATTATTTAGGAGACAGATATATTAACAGTTGGATTATTTTCATAAGAAGATGGAAATATCATGATACACATATCTTGAAGTAGAATTCCAAAAATGAAAGTTTTGATAAATTTCTGGCATTGATGCTGAAATTGAACTTGGCAAGAATATAAAATTGGTTCAAGATTTACATTTTATTTTGAAAAACTCATCTATTTCAGTAATTACTTGATAATAATTGTTTAGTAACAATTAGTAATTATTTAGTAACAATTTCAATAACCACTTTTAATATTAATAACATTACTTTTGATGATATAAAATTTAGACTGATATCTTTATTTATATGTGTGTGTACATTTACCAAAACCAAATTAAGATTTAATTTATATTTTAAAGAAAATTCTTATTTTAAGTGGACTAAATTTGATTAGTTCATAAAATGGATAAAATGTGTCTCAGTTAAAAATGTTCAAGTTAGTCCATTTCAGTTAATTACTCTGTACAATACTTTCAAAAGCAATTTCTAGAAATAAAATATTTTGTAATTGTACGAGCAAACAGAATAAAATTATTTAAGTAGATGGCAAGAAATGTAACCAATTTTATAGCAAATGTAACCAATTTTACATTCTTGTAAAGTTCAATATCAGTATCAATGCCAGAAATTTATCAAACCTTTCATTTTTGGAATTATATTTCAAGGTATTTGTTTCATGATATTTCAAAGTCATCATCCTATGAAGATAATCCAACTGTTAATACATCTGTCCCTTCAATAATAATTTTATTATTGCATTTATATGTTAGGCCAACAATTTTTATAGTTGGCATGATATATGAACACATTTATTTGTTTTTATTCTAAATGTAGGCCAAACTCTTCCTGTCCTGATGGGTATAATGGGCCTGGTTGATTTCACTGCTAACCCTAACCTCTCCTCAGGAATCAGAGTGTGGAGGCAAAGTGAAAGGAGTATTTCACAAATGTGTTAAGTTAATGTTTGGCAGAGCAAAAAAAATAATTTATAGGAAATAAAGGCTCATCATACCCACAGCATGAGGTCCACTTTGGTCACAAAGCCATGAATGACCTGAAATAAGGTCTGTCATAGTGTGTCTTAAAACATTAATGTCATTTGATCGAAGTTTCCAGAACAGCAGCTGCCTAGCTAGAGATCAGCTATCTTCACCTCCCTGGACAAGTGCCTGCAAAAAGGATGGGTCTTCTGGTGGTTCCTCTGATAACTTTGGATGCCATCCTCTAGATAGGAGTGGAGAGCTAAGAATCCCCACAGACACAGGAAAGAAAAACTCCAAAAACCCCAGCCTACTAGAAAAGAGCAAAGTGGCTCATTCATTATTTACCAGCCCTGGTAAAAAATCTCTTTTGTGCTAAAGGATCTAATGTACCACATAAGGCAGCAAGAATGGGTTGACTGAGGTCTTGGTAGCACCACAAAATACTTTTTCCTTCTTTGTTAAATGGTTGAGGACTAGGGATGTAGCACAGCAGCACAGCGCCTGCCTGGAAAGCGTCCAACTCCCTGTTCCAGAGGGGGGGAAAAAGGAAATTTAAAAGGTTAAAACCAATGTGTGTAATATCTGTTCAAAGGAAAACTTGTAAATTTAAAATCAGTCAGGACATCATAGGTTTATTTGACTATAGGGCAATACCTTTCATGAAAATTTCATTTGCTAATTCATACTATAAAAACAGTTGGATTTTTCAGATACCGTAGTCCTACTGCTTTCATTTTAACTTGTGACTACAAAACTGATTTGGGGAAGAGTGATAATTTACATTGAATCTTTCATGAAAACTGCCCTTTTCATCTCATGAAATCTAACATAAGATTATAAAATACTTTGAAACACTAAATTAAAAATGGTACACAAGGGCCAGCCAAATAGCTCAGCAGATTAGAGTTTCTGCAAGCAAACACAGGGGCCAGGGGCTTGATCCCTGGGCCTGCCATATCTCCCCCCACCCCCTGGCTGGCTGAGACAGTGTTTGAGACTGGGCAGGCTAGCATGACCCTGTAATCCCAGGACTTAGCAGGCTATAAACAGCTACAAGTCCAATGTAGTAGTGAGATCCTGAATACCCGGTATGCTGCTAAAATACAGAAGAAAAAATGATGGACATATTTATCCATACCTAATCTCAAGATAACTCATTAAATGAGGTATCATTTCTTGTGATGTTTCCTAATGTATTTTAATTGAATTTTCATTCTCTGATGTTTCTACATTAAAAAGTACATTACTCTGTAATTTAATTTTTTGAGTTATTAAATTTTTGCATAATTTAATTTTTGTTTGTTTTTGAGATGAGAGCCTCCTCATGGAGTTCAGAATAGCATTGAACTTATAGCAATCCTCCTGCCTCAACCTCCCAAGTGCTTAGACTCTAGGCATGTGCCATGACACCTGGCTGTTCTCTCTCATTTAAAAAACAATTACAAACAGAGCACAGATATTAGAGCTAGTATACTTACCATGTTTTATTAAATCTGAAAAAGAGCAAGAAAGGAAAATCTTCGAAAAAATGATGATAAAGTAATCATAGTGGTATTTGTATTGAGTTTTTCTTGGAAAACATTGTTTAAGTTCCGCTAATTATTACAAAGTTATTTTAAGTTTTAAAAAATGCTAATATTTTTGCCAGAGTTGGGATGTGATGTTTCAGTTGAGAGCATGCTTTATTGGATAACATTTATTGATGCCCAAATCCAAAACTATATTAGATTTTCAATAATTATTATATCCTGTTTAAAGCTATAGGTAAGCTTTCTAAAATTCTGATAGTTGAACTCTATTAAAGACTAAAACTAATCCTTGTTTCAAAAATTTTCAACTAATCATTTTTGATAAATTATCAGGACTGTTAAAGCTTTCATTAAATACATGAAATATTGCATATGTGGGAACATCTTATAATAAACCTGTCAAACTCTAGCAATACTAATTATTAAATGAAAAAATAAAACAAGATTGAAGAATGACCTTGACTTTTTACAAAATGCTAGAGAAAAAGCAGTCAGAAATATTTCAAAATAGATTCCCCTTCTTTTAAGAGTACCACAAATCTACCTGTCACCTAAGAGCAACAGACTATAGGTTTTGACAAATATTTTATAAAAGGAGCAGAAACGTTGGCTGTGGATACAGAGAAAGAATATAACGTTAAAAGACTTATGGCCTACTTTTATAATTATTTGCTTTGAATTGGACATAGTTTTCATTATCAAAATATCTGGTAGAGATGTGAGCCAGACTTTTAACCAAGAAATAAACTTATTTTTATGAGGTTCTTCTCTTTCAGTGGAAAACACTCACATTCATATTTATCCTCAGAGTCCAACTACAAAGCAGGGTTCAACTGACTTAAAACATAATGTCAGCAAGGCTGAGCAATAGTTTGTTCTGTGCTGTAAATATGAGCTCGAGCTCGAGCTCATATTTACTGCATTGGAATGTCTTATTCATGATGAAGGATGGTTAAACAAGGAGAAAGCTTTTCAAGTTCATTTGCATGTACAGAAACTTCAAGGAAAATGTCTATCATTCCACATCTCACAGTCCATTTATATTTTAGAGGGGCTATGAGAAGAATTCTGGGCTTAACTATAGTCTCTTGGCCATGCAAATCTCAGGGCAATCTTGGAAATGGCTAGTGAATTTGAAGTCCAGAATTTGAGAGTTGTGCACAGATCTGCTTTAGAAAGTTGATTGACAAACTCTTATTTCTCTGATTTTTAGTTTCATAATTTATAAGCGATAGTAAGAAACCTACCTTTTAGAGTTGTGGGAATTATAAGAAATAAAATTTCTCATGCATAAAATCTAAAATTATAGGTGTCTTTTCATGGTATTATGACTATAAACAATACAAATTCACAGGTTTATTAGAGAAGGCTGTTATATTAACTATGGACTGAAAATAAAGTTGATAGAACTTAATAAAAATGTACATAAATCAAGCTAACTAAATATTGCTCTGATATAAAACAATGGTTTAAATGTAAATTGTGCTAATATTTATTCTCCTTACTTCAAAATCTTATGTAGTAAAGGAAGAGGTAGAAATTTGCACATTCTTCAAAGAGTTCATTAAAATAAAAGTAATAGCCATTATACCATCAACCAGGTATTGAATGTTTGGCAAGTGCCCTTCTCTACTCCTCTATGTGTCCTGTCCATTGTGTTACTATTTCTCTGCCAGGGAGGGATTGGGCTTTCACTCATTGCCAATGGCTATTTTTTCCTGACAGAGAACTTACTTTGAGTTAAATTGGAAGAAACATTCATAACTTTCCCTGTTTCAGGGATATTCCATGGGTGATAAACTAATGATTAGAAATTACATTCTTAAGGATATTTTCTCTGTGTTCTCATTAAATTGTTATTACAGACCTCAATAGTATATATCTGTTGTTGTAATAACTTCTAGTTGACAACTCTACAAAGAAAACACTGACATTTCATAACATATGAGTACTTTCAAACTCCTGGATTTCAAACACATACATATATTTATATGCTATTTATTTGTTTATGCATTAATGTATTTGGAAAGTAGACACGTAGATTAACACCCAATTATGTCTCAGCCTTCTTCTAGTCTTTGGGAACACAGGAATGAATGTCATTGTTTTCATCTAGTCTTCACAAATTATTACAGGTTAAAAACCTGTCCTTCCAATTTATTTTGAACTCTGCCACAAGACTTATTTCCACAGTTTCTTCTGTGAAGAATACTATATTTTACATAGATTAAAATACAGAGTCCTGTTCTTGCCCAGAATATAAGATCAATTGTAATTTCTAATAGCAATTTTAGACCTACAGGGGATTATAGGTGCTTTCTGTTTTAATGCTCCATATTCCAATTTATAGCACAGTTTACCCAATTTTACTACCTAGAGGGTTGTTATTTATGGGTCATTCCTATTATTTTTTTGAGAAAAGTGGTTCTTAATCTCAGAGGGTGTAGTAATGCATAGCAAGAGTTTACATAAGACTGGTTATATTTGAAAATGGACTGAGTTAAAAGGCTGTGTACATACACAGCAATAGTTTTTGGGCTTTGTTTGAAAAAGAAATCTTGATAAATTCTAATTCTTTATCTTAAGATTGACCATCTGGAGCAATTGACCAAGTATTTCAGCTTTAGTGCTTTTATGCATAACTTCGTTACTTTTAAGTGGGCATGAGTGCTCAGTGAAACTCTCAACTTGCAAAAAGTGACAAGTGACCAGACTCAAATTACCAGCTCTATGATCAGGTAGCCGTGCTTAGGAGAACTGAGCGCTGTAGGTACCTCCACATGCTGCAAAATACGAGGCTGGATTGCTTTAGAGTACAACGTGTGAAGTATAAGTGTGATAAGAAATCTTACCTTTCTTTGCTTTCTGTTCCATTTCATAAGATGAGCTACGTCGTGAAGACATCTCTGAATTGAGCTCCTTTAGAGAATCAAACAGATTGATCATGTCTATAGAGACTGTGCGTAAATGCTTAAAATTAAGTTAACTATTTCCTTTCTATCCAGAAAGTGTTACTATTTGGTCTTTGTATTCCATGCTCACAATTCCTTAAATTTGTTTTGCAACTAGAACTAAACCTACAGGATTTACCTGAGAAAGTAACTTGTCCAAATTAGACATTAAAATGTCTTAAATATAACAGCAGACATAATCCATCAAATATGTGTTTTATTTATCAATTTTGCTGCATATCATGTGTCATATACCATGGAATAGCAGGGAAAAAAAGTGTAGCATTTAAATCTATACCTCAGTGTAGCTCTGTGGTAGGAATTATTTCTGTTTCCTTCATCACTCCTTTAAAGATTATTGTTCTGTTTGTCATGACCTGTACAATTAGGTTATTATTGGGGCTCTGAACAGTAGAAAGGACAGTGGTTCATGAATGACCAAACATTTAGAGTGACCTCAAAGCTATGGTTTAATGAATTACCACCCTTGAATTAGGACACATAGACATTGATTGTAAAGCTCCCGCAAGTCTTTCAGTGTTGAATGACAAAGACAAGGAAGTTGGAGAAGAGTGCAGATGACATTTGTACAGGCTTCAGTCCAGGCAGGATTACCTTTGAAATAAAAGAACAGGAATCTGCTAAATATGTTTTCTGTTTTTTATTTATTTATTTATTTTTTTCATTTTAATGGGAAAAAAGATAAAACAGCTATGAAACAGTTTAAAAACAGGTTAGTAGGGCAGTTACAATAATTAATACCTTGTGTATTGTTTTCTTCATAGTAGTGATACAGAGGACAAGAGGCAGACACGATATTTTGCATAAACAACATTAGTATAAACCTTTCTTCCCAATGAACTAAGACAAAGTAGATGCATATCTATCCTATCCATCTTGTGTATACATATATATTTTTTTATTTCTTTTTTTTCATAACAAACAATCCTTTATTTTTATTTTCGCAAAGTCATTAACATGTGACACTTGGTTACATACCCACTAATATCTGACCTTAACCAGACAGGTTGTTTATCTTGGGGGGTGAGGGCTAACTTGTTTTCTTTAGGCACAGAGGCTAGTCTCACCTACACATTTGATTTTCTAGTGGCTCCCAATATATCCTCCTTTTTTTTTTTTTTGTCAGAGATGGATGTTCCACTGCAGTCAGAGAAACTGTATTTGGAGAAGCCTTTAAAGAATCTTCATATTTGCTGCTAGTCCAGATATTGTAGGTAATTGAATTTAGCAAAATAACCGAATATAGTCAATAGTCCATAATAATAGTGAGTTATCATTACAACTATCAATTTGCAGAAGTTGTTGACTTGAGCCTTTTATAGTTCAGCATTAATACAGCTTTACTGTTTATACCTTGTATTTACATTATTCTGCTGGATGGTTAAGACCAAGTTAAAGCAAGACCTATAAGTAAATGTGTAACTTGCTATCTAACAAGGTCAGTCAAATCCACTCAAGATGTATTCTGGAACCATGTACTGCACCTTGTAGATCTTTTGTCAGTGTCAGCCATCTAGTTGAGTCATGGGCATTGCTTGACCAATTTGCTCTTTGTGAAAGCTTGAGAGAATTTTTTTCTCTCTAGGTGACTCTCCTTAGCTACACTATACATCATTGATCACTTTCCTCTGTGGCCCCATAATCCCCTTGATCAGAAAATTTGGGACATCACTGAGTTATAGGATGTCACTGCAGAGCTTCTTTTATGTCCTGAGTCTTCACTGACCTTGAAGGGTGGGGCTAAAATATTGGCTATCCTTTTATGTGTTTAGTACAGGTTCTGCAAGGTCTCACTGTACAGATTCTGTAGTGATTCTTGTTTTCAGCCTCCCAGTCGCTGGGATTATAGGCACTTGCCACCATGCCCAGTCTCAATCTCAGTCTCAGTGTGCCCTGGAGATGGGGCTGGCATGGCACTTCTGGGATTGAACCTGTATGTTACACTCTGTCTAAGCCTGTGCTTTAGTCTGTTGAGCTATCTGGCTGAGCTATTTTTGTATTTACTTTCTTTTTTAAAAGAGTGTCTCATTTGTCTTGAACTCACTATATAACCCCAGGTTGTAAACAAATATTTTCTAAATGCTGTTGATTATGCTTGGAAAGATTGTGACACAGAGTGATATCTCCTTGCCTTATCATCACATATCTCTATGTTTAACCATACTATGCACTTATTGAGCAGTCCGCTTCCTCAGGTCATGAAGTCAATATGAGCATCAGTTACTTCTTCCATTTTACTTCCCCAACTAAAAGCAGAAAAACGTTTTTAGGGTGGGAGTCCTTTAGCAATTACTTCCTTTCTCACTTTACTCTTCTCTGAAATATTATTGTGATTCATGTAGGTTGAGATTTATGAACATTCTATTCACCCTCCTTTTCTATTCCCTATGAACTAAATTACCCTTTCCTATATGTCTCTTCCCTTCCCTCTTTTTATGAGTTTTCCAGTTGGTCTTTGCTTAAATGTTCTTATTAAACCAGTGCAGCAGATTTTTCCTAGTTTTAAGATTTTAGGAAAGAAAAAGATGATTCAGATATTCAATTCACTTTTCTGAACATTATTGTAAATTTGAGACAAAATATCCATCCATTTGAATTATGTATCAAAACACACACACTTTAAAGTCTAGGATTCTCTCTTTCTTAATTATATTAAGCTTTATATTAAAGCTATTTTATTTACAATGAAATTGATATTTTCTACAAATGTCTGGTGGTTTTTAATTTACACAAGTATAATAAATGCCCTTGGAATTTACTTGGCCAAAGCTAGATTGTCCTGATGCATGCTGGTCCCTTCATTTCTCGACTTGCCCAAGTTGTCAGAGGAGCAGGAGAACTGTAGCTCAAATTCTTTTTTAAAAGCTCTCATTAGAATTTATATCATATTGATTCCTAAAAAATAGCAAAATAAATTTATCATATAACTCAAAAAAGAAAATGATTAACATATCCTTCATAATATAGCAAATAGTTACTTAGGAACATTATGTTTATATATGTTTTGCTTAGAATTCTTTAGTATCCATAGAATTCTTTGAAAGTGTATTATTTTAGCATTTTTAAACATGTTAGGTAAAGATCATATCATTTACCTATTAAAAGTAATTTAAATTGGTGAGCGTTGTATGTTTTGAAAAGATAAAAGTGAGATTTAGAAAGTATAGGTAACTTAGTGTAGTCTAACACAACTTGGGGAGGGAATCTTGAATAAAAATCTGGCTAAATAATTTTTAAAAAGCCTAAAATAGAAACACAGCTTTGTTATTATGGAGAGGAAGGTGAGTTGAAGGGAATAGAGGGGACTGAGAAAAAAAGGAATCAAAATATGTCATGAAAAAATATGTGCATGTTCTCCGTGATGAATATGATTATTATTTTAAAATGTACCAATAAACTTAACAAAAAGTCTAAGCCCTATGCACTTTATATAATGTGCTGTTTAGTAATAAGTTTACAATTTAACGTGGTATCATTTTCTTTAAATTTTTTAATTAATCCTATGACTCTATTTGGAATGCCCAAATTCTATTTGTCCTTAGTAGTTTGAAAACAAATGATACATCTAACAAATCTATGAATAAAGGATAATAGACTCCCACCATTCATTGACCTTAACCTTGGATTGCCACCTAAATGTAATAACAGAAAATTCATTTTCCTATATCTCCATCTTCAGGCTAATTCTGAAATGGAGTTCAAACTGTTCTTCAGGAGCTTCACATGGTCATCCAGAAACAAATGTAATGTTATCTGTAATGTCAGGAATTCCCTAAAGCAGCACAGGACAAGCTTGTAGCACCACACCCTGGACACTTTGAATACTCAACAAAACTGAGCTATTTCTTTATTTTCTCATGCTTACATTTTTCACAAAATATATAAAACTTTTTAAATTCAAGACAGAATATACAATTACATACACCCAAATTTCTTAATGAATTCTGTTCATATTTACTGTTTGATAATATTGTCTTTCTGTTTTCATTTTAAGCTGAGCTAAATTAATAAAACTCAGTAGACAAAATACATCTACTTTCAAATTATATCTCACTTGTAAAGATTTCAAAGTTATTTTGACAAATTGGGAACTATCGTTTGCGCAGTTTGACTTCTTTTTCTGTTCTGAGATAAACATGTCGACATTACTGGGACAGTTGCGAATCTCATGCCTGCCTGTGTCCCTCCAGGCTAGCTGTAGAGCTCTTCTGTGAGCTATGTCTCCAGCTTGTAGCAAAAACATTATCCCTGAGAGCCCTGGGGTTCACCACGGAAGGATAGTATGGATCTCTTTAAAGTTTAGGAAGAATAAGACAGTGTTTGTGATGAGGGAATAATAAATATTCATTTTTCAGGACATGAATTGGACTGAAATCTTCCACTGTCATGTAGTAATGTTTCTAGTATGCACTCAGGCAGCCCAGTGTCCCTTAGTATGTCCATCCCCTAACTTTCCATTTCTCTACAGCTGTTGCAGATGTGGCACACAGTGCTCAGATCCATGATGTTTGTCTGCTCAGTCGTTTCTCCACTACACTTGGACGTCTGACATGTACGGCGAATTTATCTCTGTCACACTGCCAGACACAAAAAGGAGAGTACAAAGGAAATGAATATAATCTTCTGGGGTCGTGCTGGTGTTAAGATGTTTCAAGGAATCTTCTTCTGATTAATAGCTTTTTTCTGTGCTTTAGTTTCATAGTAGTGTTATGACTGCAATTTTGTTAGGTAAACTAGCTGAAATATTTTTTTGAAAATGTAAGGATCTCAATGTGGGATATCTAAGAAAAGTCATCAGACATCTGTATCTTTATTATTTTGAATAATTATGCATTACCTTAAATTTAAATCGAAATGGTCCATTTTAACATAATTATATCACAATGGCAATGAAGGCTAGTTAATACAAGAAAAATTTGCACCAATACCATTTAGTCTAGGATATTTAATTTATTTATTTTTATATTTTAGTATATCTATTGGAGGTATAATTGATGTATAAAGAAATAGTCATCTTTACTTTTTGACATTTGATGAGTTTGGACATATACAAACACTCATGATGTCATCTACAAAAATAATGCTATGAACAAATTTATCACCTGACAAAAGTCTTTTTGTCTAATCTTTACTTCCATGTGACAAGAACCTTAATAAGACATCTATCTTTGTAGGAAATTTTAAAGAGAGCAGTGTTATTTTCTGACTGTGGGCAGTATGTTACAGAACAGATGACTAGAATTTATTCCATTTAGTGTAAATCAAACTGTATGACCATTGAATAACTTCTCAGTCCTTCACTGCACAATTCATAATGCCTACTGCTATTCTCTGATACTATTATTTGTACTTTTATAAATATCACATATAAATGGAGTTATACAGTGGAATCCCCACAGTAGATAACTAGAAATTAAGAGTAGAAGGAAAGTTGAAAAATTTACAAACATGGAAAATTAAACAATGCACAATGAAATCACTTGCAGAGAAAAAAAAACTTTTAAAAATCGGATATCTTGTGACAAATCAAAGTTAATATTCAACATACTTAAAGTTTTAGTGTGCAGCAAAAGAAGGCCAAGAGGAAGATTATGTGATAAATGTCTCTGTACAAAGAAAACTCTCAAATTACATTTTTATATTTCTCTCAAAACTAAGCAGATTCTGTGAGCAAATATAAATATTTTGTGAAGAAAGTGCACCACCTGTGAAAGAACTGACCAACCTGCTCATTGCCATGGGCACAACTTGCTCACAGCAGCAGGACTTGACAGTTCCCTTTGCAGACGTATTTGTCTGGTTTACTCCAAAGATTACATGTTCCTTATGGTAAGTGTGGGATGTGCTGAAGACAGCTCTGCTCACAAGAGAAAGCATCAAGAAGTCAATGCTAATACTGTTCAGATCTGGCAGGGCACACAGGCTGTATCGTAACAGAAACATGAGTATCTTGTGTGCCTCACACTATTGATTCAGAGTTCCCTCTACCACACTCTGATTGGTGGTGAAGATTCTCTGCAAGCACATTTTGGTTGAGATCTGATGTGCCCACTCTGCAATTAGCTTTGTCTTTTGTCTCCATCATTGTTGGTCTTATATAACCCTGTTGTTGCAAGACTGCTGCCGAATCCATTTAGGAAGAGTTACCCCCAACACAGATGACTGGTCACCCAGACTTGCGTAGAGAAAAAATGATGTTAAGATAGTGTAATGAGTCTCTCTGTTCCTGATGTTTCTCTTCAACAATTCTCGACCCACCAAACTACACTGTGGTCCTTGGCAGTAGTACCTAACTGATTTTCCTATTCAGAATCGTGCCAATCTCTTTCATTTGGCTATGTTTTAACTTCAATGGCATTGATACTGAACTTCCCATCATTTTGGATAGAACATTTTATCATTAATCGTAACCAAATTAACACAAGTCATTACATAGTTTGATTATAAAAGTAATTTGCAAGTCATTCATCTCCTTATCAGTGCACTCCAGAAATTTTAATATTTTGCAAGACACATTTATATTGTGGGAGCACAGCAGCTGTTTATCTCTTCTGAGGGAGGTAACCATATGTGTAGGCATCAGGAGGTAAGTTTGTTCCCAAATTTAATTGCTCTTGAAAAAAATTTTACAAGAAAAAGAATATTTTTGTCAGGAAAGCATATTTAAGCAAGTAAACAAATTTTTATTCACTTCTCTTAATATGAAGCATTTAAAAATCATTTCACACATCACTCTACAGATTGTGTTTTTGTTATTTTCTTAAATACAAGATAAAATACATATTTCATCAGAAAACAATTATGAAACACAAACTGTAGGGAAAGAATTTTATAGAATTACATTTTATTCAGTTCATCAAAGAAACTGAAGAGAGAAACTACATCAGGACCTCTTAATATTGCAATTGCAACCATCAAAAATCTCAAATTAAAGACAGGGATGGAGGCATTCACCCTTAATGACAACACTCTGGGAGCCTGAAGGGGGAGGATTGTACATTTGACCATAGACAGGGCTCCTTACAGACTTAGCAATATTCTGTCTGAAAAAGAAACATTAAGTAAGTAAGTAAGTAAATAAATAAATAAATATTGGACTTCAGGTATAGATCAATGTGAAGGCCCTGGATTGATTTATCTGTCTGTCTATCTATCATCTATCTATCTATCTATCTATCTATCTATCTATCTATCTATCTATCTATCTATATCTGTTAATGTATTTAGTACAAAGTCTACAGGGTCTCACTACACAGGTCAGACTGAGAGTGATCATTCCTGTTTTTCAGCCTCTCGGGCACTGGAATTACAGCTGCACACCACTTCACCCAGTCTCAATCACTGCTTCAGTGCACCCCAGGGGATGGGTCCGACATTTCAGGCCAGGGATCAAACCCCTGGTCCCTGCATCTGCCTAAGCAGCTGCTTTAATCTGCTGAGCTATCAAGAACAGAGAGACTCAATATACTATCATCATTTGTTCTCAACACAAGTGTGGGCAACCAGTTATCTGTGTTGGAGTTAACACTTCCTAAATGGATTCAGCAGCAGTCTTGCAACAACTGGGTTATATAAGACCAATAATGATGGAGACAAAAGAGAAGGCTAATTGCCTTTGGCCCTGGATTTAGTATTGAGGGAAAAAAACCTTCTCAAAATGAGAACCTAAGTATTAATTGAATTGAATCATGGCACATGTCTTATTAATTTAAATTAACAGGATGAGTTAACTTATTCTAAATATATATTTGTATTATGTGTATATGCAGAGAAGTTCCAATAATATATTCATAGCACTCTAAAACTCTTCATGTTTGCTAAATAATTCCTTCAAAAAATAGCAAAAAGTACAAACAATATCTTTTGACAATTTTAGGAATGAAAACTTTAAAAAAGTATGTAAAATAGTAGGAAACTTTCCAAGTTATAACATGTTATGATTTTTTAAAAGCACTTTTGGTGTATTTATTAGAACAAATACTACATGCATATGGTACAAAATCAGAAATATGAGAGGCAATAAATATTTTCATTCTTGTGAAATGAAATGAATGAATAAGGCAAGCTCTTCGGTGTGATCCCTGTACAAATGAAAAGGTAAACAATTCCAGCACTGATTGGTAAAAGTAAAACATTGCTATCCTGAATGAATTCTTGCTGAGTTATAATGTACTTCCATTCTCCCACTGACTTCTCTAGAAGTACCAATTCTGACTGGTTTGTCATGAGCATTTTCATATGAATTCTTACATGAATAGATTATCTGTTTAGGTGACCTTTGAGAAATTACAAAACATGTCTATAACATAGTTTCCAAGGTGATAAACTGGTCGAATAATCTAGAACTAGCTGAGTTTTTTTTTTTTCTAATAAAAATAAATTGCCTTCAGTTATTTCTATATTGCACCATGCTTTGTTTTTTAGTTTGATGATTGTAGAATTCATTCATATCCTTGTTGGTATATTCATACTTATAGTTAGCAGTCTCATAGTATTATATGGTGTGGGTGTACCAACATTTATTTCACATACCTTTCAACTTTTAAGACAATACATTGATTAGTTCAATTGTGTTAAACTGGTGTGTTGTAATGTGTTTCTATAATTTTGCCATCAATATGCATGACTATAAAAGCTATTATAGTATCTTCTTATATCTGCTGTTTTACAATACACAGACAACTTACATGCTCACATTAAAAAGGTTTTATGGTACTGATATTTTACATTGATCAGTTTCTCAAACCCAGTTATTGACCAAGGTAGAAGGACAGAGAGCAGTACAATTATCTGCTCACTTAATCCATTTGTTTTGGTTACTTTTATTGCTGGGACAAAGTACCAAACACTGAAAATTAAGGATGGAAAGTTTATTTAGCTCACAGGATATGGAGGTTTTAGTCCACAGATGGCTGGTTCCAAGACAGAGTGTCACATGACAGAGGCAGCAGTCCATAGCAGTGGAATACAACAAAGAGCAAAGGGAGAAGCAGCAGCTGAGGCAGCCGGCAAGTCTTTCTCCCCTCCTTATATCGCATGTGGATTACCATTCCCAGGTGGGTGTAGCAGTCACACCATAATCCCCACATTGGATCATGCATTATTCACAAACTCTGAAAGCTGCCACAAAGACAACTTGAGGCTTTGTGAGGACAACTAGACAAAAACAAATACATTCTTCACCTGGCCCCCCAAACATTCATGCACATCCCTTTGCAAAAAAGGCATTTTAGTCCATCTCTAAGATTTGTCAAATTCCTACAGTTTCAACATTGCTGGAAATTTTAATTCCCAAGCCTCCTCTGAGACAGAAAGCAAACTCTTAGCTGTGAGCCCCTCTACAAATGAAAAGTTAAACACTTCCAGCACTCATTGGCAGAAGTAAAACATTGCTATCCCAAAAAGTACAAACAGCAGAATATAAAGCATTGGAACAAAATCAAGCCCAAACTATAGAAGTCCTATATTTCCATTTTCAACATCTGAAGCAATCTGTGGCAAATTGTGAGCTTCATGTGGCTCCACACCTATGGCATTTTTAGTGGTAGCACCCATGGCTTTTCTGTTAGCCCTGCTTTGCTCCTTCCTTACAACTTTCCTTAGATGACCTGAATTCTTGGCTTTTGCTTCACACACTACTACTCTCAGGGGCACATTGCTTGGCCTCTCAGGCCTTTCTTTGAAATCTAGGTGGAAGCTTTTCTAAACTATGAACTCTTACATTCTGTATGTAGGTAAAACCAATGTAATGTGGTTGATGCCAAGTTCTTCTGCCAGCTGGAGCAGTAGCCAGGTTTTCTTCTCCCTTTGTTATAGGTGTCCAGTGCCTCAATTTCTGAGCACCCTCATTCTGAATTTGTTAATTCTCCGTGCTGCCACCATTCTGGAAGCTGGTATGGCTGTTGCCTGCATTTAGGAACATGGTGCTGTGGCTCTCCTGAAAACACAGTTTTTCAATTCTGAGGCTGAAAAGGGCAGAGATTTGCTGCTGATTGAGATTATGTAAGGTCATCTTTTATAGCCTCCTGCTTCTTCTTGGCAATGGAGATCCTCTAAGCTGAATCTTTGCAGCATAACTTTTATTAGAACTTCCTTTATGAACAAACTCACAATATTTAAATCATCCTGTTAGGCTCCTTACACTTGATTCTTCACCTAAATCTGTCTAAAGTACCAAACAATATCTATATCAAGGCCTCAATGTTTGACTGCTTTGAAGTTTCTTCTTCCAGATTAACCAGTCTGCCATGCTTAATCTCAGGATCAGGCAAAGTCTCTGGGCATGAGCACAATGCAGACAAACTTTCTGCCAGGCCACAACACACATCATTTGGAGTCCAACAACCAATGTAATTCTTCTTGCCAGCAGAAACCTCCCCAGTCTGGTTTTTACAGACAAGATTTCTTCACTATTCTGGTCTTCTGAGCTCTGATCAGAATCTCCCATAAGAATAGCTGAAGGCATTGTAGTGCTTTTCTTTCAGGTGACATTTCAAAATCTTCTCTATCTCTTCCCATAAGACATTTCCAAAGACTCTTGAACAACATGGTCAGGTATAGTCAAAGCAGTGACCCCACTTCGCAGCACCAAATTCTATTTCAATTTTTTTTATTGTTGCTGGGACAAAATGTGATAAAAATAATTAAGGAAGGAAAGATTTGTGTAGCTCACAACTAGTGTAGGTTTCTATCCATACTTACCTGGCTCCTAGGCAGAGTGGCACATGGCAAAGAGCAACAGTTCATGGCAATAGAAAACAGCAGAGGACAATGGGAGGAGTAGCAGCTGTGACAACAGCAAGCTTCTTTCCGTTGCTTATATTCTGTGAAGATTACCTACTCCCGGCAGGTGTAGCATTTGTACTGTAATCCCCACATTGGATCATGAATTAAACATAAACTCTAGATGATGCCTCAGTAACTACATGAGGCCTTGGGGAAATAACCAGACACAAACTATAACACCATTTATGCTGAAAGCTGCAATTAAAATTTTTTTTTGCATAAAATTTATATATTTCACCTAGAGTAATATAAGAAACAAAAATTTAAAGAGGAAAATTTTGTATTATGCTTCACTGTTATGGGTGTTCAAAAAGTGAGACACTATGTATCAGTTGGTCAAATGCCCTTCTTAAAACACCTCAGCTCAGATTCCTGGTAATAAATTTACTATGCAATTCTAAGGCAAAGTACTTTGGTTATCATTTTTAATTACAGAAAGCATCAAAATGAGTCCTTTCTATTTGTAGCTCATGATATTAGGAGCAGTGACAGACCAAAATAAACACATCAGACCCATAAGACATCTCTTTTATGAATAGAAGGCATATAATCAAAATGTTAAATTGATGACAGCTTGGAATAGAGAACTTCATATGAGATTGTTTGTTAGGTAAAACCAATCACCTTAAAAATTGATGAGTTAAAGAAGTATTTCTTACTTCCAATTAGATTTATGTAATGTAGTATTCTTACAATGCCCTTCAATTTGGAATCTTCTCTACTTATCTTACTCACTCTTCGCTTAATAATTATGGTCTCCATACAAAGTTTAAGTTTTATTCGTTACAGAAAACACACTATTTAATTCAGTTCTTATGCTTTAAATATTATCAGCATGTCATTAAATCCTCAGTGTGTATCTAGTTTTGATACTGCTTGAACTGTAGAGCTAGTTATTCGATGCATACACATTTTTACTTGTATCCTGAACACTAATTTCAAAGTCACCATACTCAATAAAGAATCATGAATGTCCTATTTTAATGAGAGCTAACATATACAGGGCTGGGAAGATAGCTCAGAGGTCTAAGTGCCTGCTTGATAAGTGTAAGGACCTGGATTTCATGCCAAGCTGCCCAGGAACCCTGGGAACACTATGTTGGCCCAGAAACTAAGTAATACATGTTTTATTTATTTATTTACTTATTTATTTATTTAGAATACTTATTTCGAGTATGGTTAAACTGAAGCATTTTGAGGTTACAAAACCTCTGAAGATGGCACTAATAATCCAGTTACTGTTCATCTAATCAAACATGACATTTAACTGTTGCATCTCTAACCCTATTTACATCTCAAAATGCATCACTCTTCTGCATTTTCTTGTTATTTCTCTCCCTTCTACATGTACATTTTTACTGCAATAATCAATAGCTATGTTTTGAAAAAGTTTTTGTTATTGTATTGCTTCAGCTCTCATCAATAAAATATTTAATATGCCAAATATTGTTCTAACTAAACCCAGAACATCAATTCCATAGGGCAAATGATAAGACAGATATTATTTTAGATGTCATACATATGACATTAAAGGAAAAGAAAGTTTAAAGCACCGATTCATATCCAGTACGTGACAAAGTTGCAAGCAAGTTTGTCTCCGGTGTTCACGCTGATCACGCCATGCGTACACGTGCACTGACCCCATGTGTATGTGTCCAAGCCCTGCTTTCCTGGTTTTCACTCTTTCAGTTCCTCTCAGCCTGTAATTATTGACATGTATTGAGCACTCTTTCCACAATGTCAAACCCAGTGGTTCCCTGTGGCTCTAGGCTGCCATTGTCCTTTCACAGCTCTCCAAACTTTAAGTTTCTTGTCCGATTTTATGGTTGGTAAACTGCTTGCACCTCCTGCATATCTTAAAATCAGCTCTCCCTAGAACATGAAATGTGATGATTTAAAAATACGTTGAAAGCCATACTACTAATTTTTTCTCCAAAGGATCCTCCGGGTTGAAATTAAAATAAAGCCCAAATTTCTCTGCCACTTACATGACTCCATCTTATCTAAGCCCACTGGTCTGTCCAAGCAAGGGCCCCAGGCTGGGTGGTCCACTCAACTCCATTCCCATAGTCTTCCTTCTCCTGGGCTACACCACAACTCCCTCTTCATTCTCTTAGTTGCATATTACCTTGGAGCAGGAGCACTGTTCTTCTCTTACTGCGTCAGTGTGATATTGCAGAATGCAACACACAACCTGAAATATATATAGGCCAAGATCCTGTTCTCTAAAACTGAAGAAAGAATTTCAGGAACAGTGGAGAATAGGGGTAGAATATATTTACTGAAGTAAAAAAAAAGCTTCTATCCAAGAGAGGGACAGAAGGGAACCTAAGTGTATTGCCAATGAATCTGCCTATTTATTTACTTATTTATTGGGTATAGGGTCTTGCTACTTAGCTTGGATTCATGTCTTAGCCTCCCCAGAGCTGGGATTAGAAGTGTGTTCCAACATGCCTGGTTTCAGTGGTGGGCTTGGTTTACCTGTGCTCTAGAGTATGTATGGCATGCAGCATGGGGATAGAACCTGGGTCCTGCACTTACCAGGCAGGTGCTTAGTCTGCTGAGCTATCTCTCCAGCATGAATCTACCTTTTCTTTTTGGCAGAACCTGGGATTGAACTCAGGCTCTTACACTTGCCAAGGAAGTGTTTATTCTATTGAGCCATCTCCTTGGCCCCAAATATACCCTTTTGCAGGAAATTTTATAGAGCAAAACCAGGAGATGAGGCTAGTGAAAAACATGGGAACTTTCTAGGTGGACATGAGGTGTCCACCAATTACAAACATAATTGCTCAGGTAAAATTGATTAAATCAGGATCAAATGGGGAGGCCAATCATGTGGTAAGGAAGCATGAATACAGAACAGGGGCTTTTCCTGCAGGGGAAGATCTGGCCCACAGTGGAGGCACCTGTGTCTCCCACAGTTGCAAGGTATCTTGCCTTCCTTTGAAGGCCCAGCCCTATCTGACTACCTATGCTATTTTTGTCTAGCTCTGCTTCCTGTAAGCACAATCCAGAAGAGTGATTTCTGGATCCCCTTAGACACAGAAGCATATCTTTCGCAAGTCCTCTCTGCCACTCTGGTACCACATGTCTGCATACATCTTAGGGCGTGTTCCTTGGTTTTCCCACTTTTCTAGCTGCATAAGAGCAGGGAGCTCGCCTATTGCTCTTCAGTCTGCTTCTAGATGGGCCTGGCAGATAGTTCAACCTTAAAAAAATCTTAAATAAGTAAATGACAAAATTGATTCCAATCTTTATTCTCATACCACTGCAATTTTAAGAATGTCATTTAAGCACTTTATCAATGCCCTTTTCAACTATACCATTCTTATTTATGTTCTACCAATCCTGATAAGTAGTATGAATTTATTCAGGTCTTACTGTGCTAGGCATGGCAAATTCATGCTAATTTTCTCAGATGATATCCACAATCTGCGAAGTCAATGTTTTCCTTTCACCAAAAGTACACTGATGCTAAGAAGGGCTGAAGAACTTGGCCAACATCACATATAAAAAAGAAAAAGGAGGACTTCAAATATAGGCTAAAAATAAAGACCTCACTTCAAATCTGAACCACTTTCTAACTTATTGAGTTGTGCATCTGACAAGAGTAAATAAATATGAATGTAAAAGAAGAGATGATAAACATCCTCTTCAGATGACAAATGTAAAAGCCAAGGGGCAAGCAGGTGGAAAAAGCACAGCAATATTCTGTTTAAAGGCTAGTACATTTATGCCATAGAAGAAGTGAACTGCAGGGACAGATGGGAGAAAGTTACATAAATACATTTAAACATTTAAAGTAAGTTATGGTACAGATACATAATTAATTACTCAAAGAAACTAGAGTGTCTTCTAACTGCATAGCCCAGATTTGAAGGCTAAAACTGGGTAAAACAATTCCTCTTGGTAGAGACCTTAGAGCTTTATTTACTGAGAAATGTAGATTCTGTTCATGTTGTATAGCTAAAAAGGATACATTGAATATAATAGATTAATTTGTCATATTAATTATAGGAATAAAGAAATGTGACTACTAGAAAAGGCCTATAATTTCCAATAATACATGTATTTTCACTTTGAAAAATTAGTACCTAACAAAACAATAAGAAAAAGAAACATTTCAATAAAAAATGGACAATTATCAATTCCAAAGATTAAAAAGACAGTAATTGCCCTATATATATGAGAAAAAATCAACATACGCCATTCAACTTATAAAACAACAAATAGCAGAAAAAGTGACAAACAGGAATCAAAGAAGGGAGCTAAAAGGAGTTGTACTATAGAGGAGCAAAATCTCGCTGACAGTTTTAGACTAAAGTAAGTAGTGCAGATAGTAGTACATGAAAATGTTCCAGGTTCACGAACACTACTAGGGGAAGCAACGTGAGGTAGGTAGACAAAACGAAAGTTCAGGAACATTTAGAAGCATTTCTTTATGAAACTTACCCAAACTATTAGAATGTTCCATTTTGTGTTATAGTTTATGGACAATAAATTTTGGTACTATATTTTGATTTAAATTCCAGGCACTAATTAATATCACTGTAATTTTCACTTGAAAATAACAGTTTTGTAATAAAATTTGTTTCTCAGCCTAATTTATTTGGTAAATTTTAGACATATTTATTTACACAGGTAAACTTTATGGAAATAAGATCATTTTGGTGTCATGTGAATATGGTAAGTCATTTTGTAAGGCAGAAGTAAACCAATATGAGACCGAAAGATATCATGCATCAAAAATACAGCGTTTAATTTATAATTTCTATCTTGTTCACGCCATTTCTCTGTGTGTGTTTTACATTTCTTTCTTTCCGTGTGTCAGTTTAGGTGGGGTGTGTGTGCGTGTGTGTGTGCCCGCATGTGCACACTTGTTTGGCCATGGTAAGAAAGAACAGTATGTATGAGAAAATAAGTAAAATGTTATGGAATATCATTTCTTGCTATCTATAATAACTTTTGAGACTTCAAGTTTTGTAAACTTCAGGAATGTTTCTCTCAAATTAGAATTATATTTGTTTTATAAAAAAGTTTTATTAAAAAATTATAAAGTACTATATTAACAAGTTTGTATTTATTGCCTACTACATTCTGGGAAGCTTGCCAAGGGCCTTAAAAGAAAGTTGGAAGAAAAAATTGATAGTGTCAAAACACTTTCATTGTCACATTTTGTTCCAATGCTTTCATATTAATTGATGCTTTTAGATTAGTGATTAATAAGTAATTCCTGGCTATAAGATCTTATGATATTCACCTTTGGAGTTATTAGAAAAATTGTCTAATGAATTGAAAGTAGTCATTGATTTTTGACTATTCTTCTCCCAAGAGGGAGTGTTAAATTTCTTCTCCTAATGTCAGGCTCATTTTGGACTGTGCGGACTATCACAGGTAGGAAAGTGCATCATAGCCCTAAGATTAAAAACACCTGACTGTTGTCCCTTCTGTGTTTCATGAGGACCATGATTTTCCATGTTTGACATGTGGAGTCTAACTCCTTTGTCAGAAATAACACAAGATGCCAGGTGGAGACAAGAAGTACTGAGGAAATTCAGAGAGAGGGGCACTCTCCTGAGAGTTGGACAGCTCAGTATGGATACTCAAGCTCTACTCACCTAAGTAGAGCTGTGGAGGAACTATGTGAGACCTAGAGTAACCGTCAGTTTGTGCCTGGTCAAGTTACAGAATTCTGAAAAATATCAAAATACTATCAATTTCTGTTATTAAATTTGCAAATTGTTTCCTATGTAGCAATAGATACTTCTTATAATGAAGTTACCGTATAAATTACAAATTTCACCAATCAGACTTCACATATAAATAAATACTATCTTACCAACGTAAGAGACTGAAAGAGTAAATAAGATCCAAAAGAGACCGTAGGTATTGTGAAAGGGAAAGAAATTGCTCCAAAGGAACAATTGGAATGGGGCAGAGAAAGAAAAAAGAAAGGGAATATATGTGTATATATATATGATAGCTAAGATAATTGCACCACTAATTTCTATTAGTTCATTTCATGTCTGTATCTGATCTGAGCGACTTTGTATCTACTTTGTAGATAACAATATGTATCCTAAGAATATACATTTCCTATCACCTATGTTTGCAATTCTCTCACTTTTATTTTTAAAATATTTTTATCTTTAAGATAAATAAAAAATTACATATTTCAGATCATATGTAATTAAATAAATATGTGTACACTTATAGTAAATTCTACTATTTTCTGGCTTGTTTTGTGCCCAAAAAATCAATAAGATAGGCAAAATCTAGAAGTCAAGCATTAAGGGAACTATGGAATTAGGACTATTATACTGAAAAACACTTAAAAATATGCATAGAAAATTATAAAAAATGAAAGCAAAATTTTACTCACATAAACACATCAGAAGAGATACCACTATCAACTGTTGTAAAGTATGGAAAAGAGAGTTATTTGAGCCAGACAGCAACTTGTAATACTAGATCTGCATGACTGCTGTTCAAAACGTATGTACTGAGCTTCAATAGTTAATGTAAGTTTGATATGTGTATCTTTGTGATATGTAGTTATGTGACTACTCATTTTGTATGTTTTTGTGATATATAAATAGTTATGTTACTATTAATTTGAGTATATACTAGTTCTTCACCCAGTCATTTATTTATTTATTTATTTATTTATTTATTTATTTATTTATTTATTTATTTATTATTTCTATGTATGTAGTACAGG
>PVKA01019992.1:0-41160 GCA_004027165.1 Ctenomys sociabilis
CACACACACACACATACACACATACACACTTACCTCATGAAGAACTTCATCTTCAGCTTTGCATCTCCATAATGTAAAGCTATTGCAAAATGGGAAGCCTTTTTAATATGTCGAAAATGAAATTTTTGAATGGAAGATTCTTTGTATAGAAAATCCTTGTCATCAAATAATTCCCTACCTACAGATTTAACCTGACTAACCCATTGTTGACTATATAAGTTAGTAGGAGAGGTCTCTAAGGATTGTAACTGGTAGAAAACAGAGCTTTCATATGTATTCCAAGGAGGAAGGTGACCCTGTTTGTATAAATGTGGACTGAGGGGCTTGTCTTTATGTACACTGATAAGTAAAATATCAAGAGTGCAAGAAAATGCTGTAAATGTGTTAACCAGGGAGGGGGACAATTTGCTAGAATAGGGGAAACAGAAGGTGACATAAAGGACTCCAGAGAAGAGCTGTAAGTACTTCTCCTGGAAGGGTTAATACCATGCCAAATGGCTCACCTTCTTTGTACTCTACCCTCCCCCAAGTATGAGTGTATAAATCATTGACTATCAGAATAATGAGAAGCAGATTTCCTTGGGCTAATTTCTGGGATGTGGAAGGTCTTTAGAAAAAGCCTTATAAGACATTGCTGAATGTTATGAGCTTTGCCTCCTCACACAGGGCACATGTGGGATGCAGACCAGCAAAACTGCGCTCCGACATGGTGGAGGCTGCAGAGCAGGATAGGGCTGAGCAGGTAGTACCTGGAGATCCATCACGTGCTCTGTAGGTGTGGAAATCCCTTTATTCTATATAAGAGCCAGTGACTAGTGAACTGTAGTCTGACTTTCTCTGTGTTCTAGGAGTCCTACCCTTCCCTTAGACTAGTAGTATGTTCTATTTAGAATATCGATCACCCCCTGTTCTGAATAGGTATGGGATACCTGTCAGGACCCAAAGACTTAGCTAAATGAGCTATGAAGTGGACATTTCTGATGATCCATGGAAACACAAAGTGAACACAAAAATCTACTTTATGAGATGAAGTTAACACAAACCAGAAGGAAAGGGATAAAGAGAATGAAGAGTTTCTCTGAAAAAAAAGACCTGGTTATGAAGCAGGACATGTAGGGCAACTTTACTGGATACAAGTAGGACTGGTTGCAGAAACAAAGTGTCGGGGCCTCCAGCTTCTGCCTACTGAGCTTCAAGATGGCTGAGGTAGCATCTGGTAGTGGCCGCAGGGGCTGGTCCCTGGAAACAGCTGGCTGATTCAGCCTTAGGGCACACAGTTGAGCATGGATAAGAGTCTGCGAGCAGAAACTGTGGAATGGCAGCCCACCAAAACCACAGTGGCCACCTTGTGAGGCCCAGGACACATGGAGACCTCCTCGTTAGCAGAAAGCTGAACGGGAGCCAGCACATCTCACTGTGGCTTTCCCAGGCATAGGGACAGGAGTTGAGTGAAAATAGACACTACCTAATGACTGTCTCCAGCATGAAAAAAGAAATTAAAGGGCATAGGACACCAGGATTGGAAGGGGACTTAATTATGTCTTCCAAATCTTTCATATTTTTGTGATGTAATAACTTCAGAGGGATGAAAACTTGTGTAATCTCACTTATGGAAATTTTTGAAACATTTTGGATTTTATGAGTGTCACTTTCTAATACTTTATGTTAAGTATAGGGTCAGCCAAATAGCTCAGTAGACTAAAGTGCCTACAAGCTGGTATAGGGCCAGAGTTCAGTTACTGGGCCTGCTGTGCTAGCCCTGCCTCCAGGGTGTGCTGAGACAGCAGTTGAGACTAGACATGGTGGTGCACACCTGTAATCCCAGCTCTTGGGAGGCTGAAAACAGGCAGATCACTACGAGACCAATCTAGTAGTGAGGCCCTGAACACCTTGTAGACTTTTCCCTAAAATACACACACACACACACACACACACACACACCCCAAAGTATGTTAAGTGTATTCATGAAGTATATTTTATTCCCCAGAAACTGGTTCTTCATTGTTTTAGAATAGGCTAGTAAGAGGCCAAAAGAAACAAGATATGATTTGTATTTCATGAAATTATTTGCGTTGTAATGGAACAGGTAAATCTAGGTTGAAATAATAAATGATACAGAATTATATGCACATATATCATTTATTGTTAAAATACTTTTGCTAGGTACCTATATTTCCCCCAAATAGGAATATGATCATGCTCCATTGAATTTCAGCTACATAATTCTCAATGATGAAACTGTTCTTATAAACACTTTAAGTGCTATAAAAACAAAAGCATCACAAGACACAAAAAGTCAAAATAATTTTAAGTGCATGTAATGTGCATTCGTACTATAAGAAAGAGATTACATGTCAAAAAATTTAAATATATCATAATTATTAGTTTCATGTATTATGTGTTTACTCCCTTGATGAGAAGGGCAAACAGTACTTATATTAAAGGTGTTAGAAACTGGACTTCTCTGCAGACTTATTCCACTTGGCCTATGAAACAAATTATAAACTAAGATACCTGTAAATGAGAAACTGTTCAACAGTTCTAAAGACCAAGAGCCCAAGATCTAGGTGGCAGCAGTTCTGTCCTCGTGAGGGCACCCTTTCTGCCTCTTGGACAGCATCTTCCAGTTGTGTCCTATCCTGTCAGTAGAGAACAGTGTGGTTCTCTGCAGTTTTTTGTCAGGGCACTAATTCCATTCATGGGAACTCTACTTCTATGACTTGTCATTTTAAAAGATCCCCACCTTCTAATACTATCATCTTAAAGGGTAGGATTTCAACCCAGGAATTTGGCAGAAACATACCTTTTCAGGCTATAACACTGCAGTTTTGAAGAAAAAAACATTCTGGAAGTAGTTATGCTTTATACTGAGAACACTTTACAGTTGGGCAAAGTTCATTAGACCAAATCAATGAGCATTTTCGTGAGCTCAGGTGTGCGTGTGTTATGTGTGTATGATGTGATGTGTGTGTGTCTATTGGGGATTGGGTAGGGAAGGCAAAGAATGGAGACCAGAGTGACTTGCACATATATCATGGTGAAGCTTAGAGTTGGTGGATACAGTAACTTCAAGGACATGTAATCAAATATAAGTTCTGATCAGAGAATGTGTGGCCCAGGGCACTTCTAGCATTTAAGGAGGAAGAGCGTGACATGCTCATACCACCCCTGGACCTTCAACCCCCGTTCCATGATCAATGCACTTCCTTGGAATCCTCCATCCTTGGCCTCAAAACCCCATTCATCTCAGATGGCCCGTAAGTTGAGAGATGCCGGGATGAGGAGACAGGTCGTTACGCCTTCCCGCATTAACTCCACATGGGCCTGAGAGGAGGCTGTGCGCGACAGGTGGGGAGCATCATTAATGTTTTCAGGAGAGCAGGACACAGACTTGTGTCTCCAGGTAGGTGGGGAAGGTAAGTGACAGGCACCACACATACAGCTGCTCCCTGTGGCCCCTAAATGCTCTCAAAACTTACTCTCACTAAGGAGGAAGGGTGGAGTTTGATGTGTTTTTACATTTCTTAAAAGCTGCTTCCTTTGGTGAAATCAGACAATGTTATTTTTGTATGCTGTATACATCCCATATGGACTGATTCACATTACAAAATAATTTATTGTAACATTCCCTAATATTTTATAGCAGCAATATTTTAAGATGGTTTTCCCTTCAATTTCAGCATTTGGCTCAATCATTGATTTTTAATCCAGGGATGGTGACACAGACCTCTAATCCCAGCACTTGGGAGGCAGAAGCAGGAAGATCACCAATGAGTTTGAGGACAGCCTAGGTTACATAAGCAAGTTGAAGGTCATCTTGCACTACTACCTAGTGAGACACTGTCACAAAACAAACAAATGAACAAACAAACAAACATCAGCGATTCTTAAATCCTGTGGTTGCAGAAAACCCACGCTGGCCTTCCTTGTGATATCTCTTACAGTGTTGTTATACTTTTTAAGCCTGTTTTTCAGTATATATTTTTTCTTATAATTTTGGGATTAACTACTACCTTTTAACCTAGCATAACCCAATATAGATTGCTACACATTACAAAGTAATTTATTTTATCTGTATACACATATACATTAACATTTTCCAATATGTTATAATGGCATCAACAGGACTTCTGCTACTCCACTCACTAAACAAAAGAACCATTGGGCTGATTAAACTTCAGTTCACATCATTGTCCCTTCAAATTGTTCTGCTCTAACTGTCCCAAGCTTGCCAAACACATGGGTGACACAGACCTGCTTACCATCCACACTTGTGATTTCCTTCATCCAACCAAGGTGACTGTCAGTGCAGTTCTTTCTGTGTGTGAAGCCTCATCTCACTTCCAGGATGGGCCAAGGAGAAAGGGGCTTTGCTGCAGATGTTCTTGCAGTGTGAGTAAGTGAAGGTTGAATTTTTGGTCATTGCCTAATACACTGATTTGTGAAATTCAAATTTCAGTGTGAAGGCTTAGAATCTGAAACATTACAGAAAGAAGAACATTGGCCTGAAGTTGGACTTTCAGATATCCCTTGACTTAGAGGTGCCTGGTGGACTTAAGAGCCGGGAAGCTACAGTATCTGTAATAAAACTAGCAAGCCATGCAGTTGAGTCTTCTGGTCATTCATGTACCACCGCCCAGTGGTTATGCGAGCATTCTGCTACATTCTTGGCCATTTCCTCTTGTCCTCTAACTTTGGTCTAATTCTAACATGATTAGATTTTCTCACAAAAATCTCCAGAACATTGCACAAAAGGGGTGCCATGGTCCAGAGCATTACCATTGAACCTGTCTTTCCCACCAGAGCAAGTGAGATCTGGCTTACTGTTCTTAGGATTCTAGTGACTATGCTTAGAGAAGGTGAGTAGTATGTGCAGGCTCCCTAGGAGTACCCCATGTCTATAAGGGAAATGTTTCTGTACAGCACTCAAAAGAAAAGCAGCCTGTGATAGGGCTGCAAAGTGAAAGGAAGACATCATTGAATTTCTGCAGTAAAAGTAATGACACTGCAGCTCTCTGGACTGTAATGGAAAAAGATGCAGGGTGTCTTTGACCCAAGGACTATCTCAACATTTTCTACCAGAATTTAGACTCCCCCTGCTGTGTTTGCTGCCAACACCAAGTGCCAGATGCCCATTTGAAGCTTGGTACTGTTTGATCTCTTCATACTAAAGCTTAATGTAGCACAGAGACCATCTGTAAATTGTTAGGCTATTACATGTCAAAAGATGGCACAGAGCTGATGGCTGGTCTTATTCTGGTGTTTTTGGGCTTCCTATCCTTGCTGTTAATTGACCACAGTATAGATCAGTGAAAAGAGAAGTAGACCTATAATTTAGACAGATTGTGAAACAGGAAGCGATAAGCCAACCCGTTTGAGGATTTCTCTTAGTTTTCCATTTAGAATGGTCTTACTTATTTAACTTGCAAAAACTAGTTAAGGTAAAATTTCTTAAAATCAATTTGAATTTGCAAAAATAAATGTCCTGTAATTTTTACTTTATCTTTTAGAAAAATTTTAAAACAGCACCTGGTCAAACAAACAAAAAGCAACAACTCAGGATACACCTTCCTTGAGATGTGGAGGACGTGAGGATGTGGGACATGCAGGCACCTGAGCTGCAGAAGGTGGCTAGAGGTATGTTAGGAGCTTCTCTGAAGTATTTCAGTCTGGAGCTTCAAGGCCAGGAAACATGGGCATTTTTGCCTTCTCTCTTGGGCAGTTTCCCCTGAGATGGTCCACTGCTATCACCATCTTTTGCAACAGTCTTTTCACACTGCTGACACTCTGCCCCTTCTTAATTTGTTCTCTGCTCCCTGTATGAAGGAACCAACGTCACATCTGTCTCGTGATCTTCTAGGGGCTGTGCACCCTGCCTGTGCTTCCCTTCTTTTCTCTGCCCCAATCCTCACCAGGTACACCACTCTGTCTGACACTGTGGAGTGGACAAGCTACATGCTGAACTGAGCCACCATTGTGACCAGTGCTAGAGGTGAGAGCCTTTGGAGGTGACCTAACCATGAGAGGTCTTCTATGTTAATCAATCAGGGCATCACAGAAGGGCACAAGGACGAGTTGGACAACTGTCAGCTTTTCTGTCCTTTCTCCACACAGTGGCCTCTGACCTTGTCATGGCACACTGGGCACTCAGACTCCTCATCCTCCATTCCCGCCAGCCAAAAAACTTTTATCATTCATAAATTATCTTGCAATGCTCTGAAAAGCAGAATAAAAAAGCCAAAGACAGTGGTTTAACCTTTCTTTACTCTCTTGACCTCATTTATTTAGATCCCCATGGCATTTCACCAAAAGAAATGTTTTGCCAATAATAGAACATAGCAACCCAGACAAAATGGGCAGAGCATGCTGTATTATAAAAATGTGACACTCAACAAGTGGTCAGGCTACACATGCATGTTCTCTGATTCAGAACAGTAGGGTTTCTATGGTGAAAACCCTACTGATCATTAGACAACTTTGAAATTTTCTTCAAGATCTTAGGATTCCATCCTTAATAAGTACAAGTGACAAGTAGCAACTGCACATAAGCACATGTAGACATGTGTGTGCACACAGGGTGGTCCATTGACAGAAGGGCCTTATAAACCACATTATACCCTGAAGCTTCCAAAATACCTTAAGTTCAATTTATGAGGCAGGCTTTCTTTGGTCATCTATGAGGCATAAATAACTATTGATTAGCTTCTTAAAGACAGGATTTTAGTAGAACTCTGAGCAAGAGCATTAGAGAAATGCCCCCCATGGGTCATTTTTTGCTGACCTGAGACTACATAAAATGGGAGTATTGAATGCTTAATGTCACATTTTATTGCTCAGTTCAGCTAATTTGTCTTGTGGGAAGCAAATGTTTTTGAAAGCATTCCAGAGTCTTTGTAGTGTTAAAGCTCATTACCTTGGATTTCATATGAGCCAAAAAATATACAAGGACCTGAGTGCTCTGAACCTCAGCAAACTTTCGTGACTAGACGTGGAAGCAAACCATGTGCCACATCATGCAAATTGAAGTGAATTTAGTGATTTGTATTCTTATTAATAAAATTCATTGTGATACACTTGGGGTGCTTTCTTTCTAACTGCAATTTTTAAACATTAAAGAGCAGCTCAATAAACAAATTTAAGATAGAGTAGATCCTTTGTGGAGAAATTATATTATTTTTACTGAACTGTAAACTTAATATTTTCAGTGAGTAATAGAATTTTGAATATCTAGTCATTGTATGCAGTCAGAATCTTTTATAAATCAAAATTCACTTTTCACTCATCTACAATAGGTCTATGCGTGTTAGGGTTAGTCTGGAAACGACAGAGTTCTAAGTGTTAAGGAATTGTTTATGCCATTTCACAGCTAAGGAAATTCACTCTCTAGTGTGCAGTTCTACTAATAGTAAGTAGTCAATGGTGAACAAATCGCAGAAACCCTGTTGATCTCAAGTGCTGCTTACTATATCCAAGCCAGATCCTTATCTTCCTTCCTTTCCACTGGTATTTTGCAGGCCTTCTGATACTAAGTAGATTTGCTAATACTCATCACACAGTTTGTGTCCTCCAAATCTTGCAATTGTGTTCATCTGAAATATTCCTTCTTCTGATTAAGTCCGCTAAGATAATCCACCTTTCTGTCATCTGAATGACACCTTCTACAGGCAATGATCTCTGCGACCTCTGCCTTGAGAATGTTCTCTCTGTATCCTTGTCCGTAGATATTGGGCTGCTTTCCTATCAATGGTACAAAACAAATCAATATGTAAAGTGAAAAGATTAAAAATTATTTAACCTGAAAATAAACTCTACTACATGTCATAAAACTCTATGAGAAATGATATAAAATTGGGGTGCAAATTATTCTTGTGGTCTCCAAATCAATTATTAATATTTGTGTTAACAGGACCATTGTTTGTATTTATTCATCCCTCTTACTGCTTTCCTAATCTATTTATTTGGTAGTCTCATGTAAATCAACTTTCTTCTAATATTCCATAGGTTTTCTCTCATATTACTGTTCTTTTGAAAGAAGTGTCACTACATAAATAATGATTCTATTTGCAAATTTATTTTGTGAGGGACATGATCACCCTTCTCTAATGATTTTTTATTAAATAAGTAGTCATGTATTAAAGTAATCCTCATGAATCCAGAAATTCCTTCAACATTACTTCTATTGTCCATGGAACTACATGATTTATCATCTTCTTCTCAGTGTGTATAATTAAACTTAGCTATTTCAAATCATGTATTTATTTCTGAGATATTAATAATATAGTGGTATCTCTGGTCATGAACTTAATTGTTTTTCTGATTTTGGGCACAAAGTAAATTAGACAAGAATAAAATCAAATTCAGTAGTTAGGATCAATGTTGACCTTATGAGGAAATTTGATTCATTTCACACGTAGCTTGTTTTGTGACCAGAATCTTGGAAAAAATTATGTTTGTGAGCCAAGATAACATTACATATATATATTATGAACTGGGCCAGAAAATGATCCTTTACAATGCTATGTTTATGAACTTGATTTTATTAGACATCGTTTCCTTTTGTTGTACAGAGACAGACACTTTCAGTCAAGTTTTATAGTTTTTTTAATTTTTAATGCATTTAGAAGAGGGTCTACAGGGTCTCATTATACAGATCAGACTCATAGTGATCCTCCTGATTTTAGCCTCCTGAGTGCTGGGATTACAGGCACGAGCCATCACACCCAGTCTCAATTGTCCTCTCAGTGTGCTCCAGGGGCAGAGCCAGGGATCAAACTCCAGTCCCTGCACCTACCTACACAGTCACTTTAATCAGCTAAGCTATCTGGCAAGCCCTAGTCAAGTTTTAAAAAATATATAAATTCATTAAACTTTTATTACTTTGTGTCATGAAAAGTTGATTATCTATTAATATATTAAAATATATTAAATAATGTAATAACTTTTTCTCTCAGACTGTTACACTGCATTTCCTCAAATATTTTATCATCTTTATATGCATAATACTTTCTGCTTCTCATTTATGGATGTTTTGTTTGTTTTCCCAAGTAAAAGCTAAAAGATTCAAATGCTCTAGGACTGAAGAAAGCACTGAAATGAAGATTCTGTTTAATGAGTTCTCATATTTAAATTGTGTGATTTCTTTAATGTTAGCATTTTCATCGGTATGACTGAGAATTATTCCATTTCATGCATAGATCTAGCACTGTTGGGCATCATATATTATTTTGTTGTCATAATTCCAAACCTATTTGTCTTTGTCTGTCTTCTCTGATGTCTAGGTGATGCATAATTGTTATTTCTTGATTGGCATTATCATTGCCTTTTATCTTTATCTAAAGAAAGGAATTAAATCGAAGTATCCAGAATGTAATGATATCACATCCCTTTTCCCCAGCTAAGGCACCATTTCTACAACTTAATATTTTAATCTCAATATCTTCATCCATAAGGAGGTTGAAATGTCTTCTCATATATTAGTCATAAGAACTAACTAGAATTTGCCAACAAATGCACTAAAAATCATTACTATGTGTGGCATATAAATATTGTTTCTATATGTTCCACACCTTTATTTTATTTTGATAATAGAAACACTTTTTTGGAGAGAACTACTCCTCTTTCACTTAAACTTCCAATTTCTGCCCATTGACAACTCCTTTACTCCTGTCCCAAGCTATACCCAAGCACATGGCCCAGACCCAGACTGTATCAGGCTCCATCCCTCTGTTGGCTATGTTACCCAACCAAGAGCACACAGAGCTTTCCCAAGGCTTCAGTGCATCAAGAGGAGAAAATTACTTTTATCTCTGTTAAAGCTTTACTATAAATGTAATGTTACCAACCTAGCAGTAGAAACCACCAGCTATCCACACATAATGACTAAAAAGCCTGCCTCTGTAAAATCGAGGAGAGCGGACCTCAAGACAACCAAGCAACCTGGAGGGAAGGCATGGAACTGGGGATTCCCATTTCTGACCTTCCAGTGGCTGCTACTCATCCGCTCATTTTGTGAATAGCCCTCATCTTTACAAGGGAAAGATATTAAAGCAGAAATGATACCCTCATTTGTCATTTCAAGGACTTTTCTGACCAGTACACAAACTCATGTGAAGGAAAGGAAAGATTCATCTGCGATGACCTTGGTGGTGGCAGTGAGATGTTAGATGTGAAAATGTGCCTAGAACATGAAGAGGGACCATGAGCCCAGGCATGCAAAAGGAAAAAAAAGTGTCAACAGCAACCTCTCTGAGTTATTTTAATTCCTTTGAATATTTGTGAATTCTCACTATGTTTTTATGCTCTCACACATTGTTTTCTGGTGGTGTTCTAAAGTGTTTCTTCATAAATTTAGATCACTCCAAAAATATAATTGACAGCATATGATAACATTTGAACATTAGAAGAGATCAGTAGCTGAAGGAATTTTGACTATTGGAACTTACTAAATTACAATTTTGCATAAACTAGACTCCTTTAAAATGTACTTGGCAAACCAGACATGGTGTCAAATGCCTATAACCTCAGTAATCAGGATGCGGGGGCAGGAAGATCACCACAAGTTCCAATCCAGCTTGGGCTACATAGTGAATTCAAGGCCAGCCTGCAGTAGAAAGCAAAACTCTCAAAAATCATTTATATATTTCTACATATCATGCATACTTTTAACAGTTGAAACATTTTTATGAGCCCCTTTTCTAACTTGCAAATGTGTTTATTCCTTATATGTTGCATAATTTTATCTCAATATAGTGAATAGCTTAAAGGCTGTACTGATCATACTACTTAGAAAAAATGCATAAAACTTTTTTAAAACTAGCATTAGGAAGAATTTATTGAGAGAAAGAAAGACCCCTCTTAGACAGAAGGGGCCCTGGAAAGTGCAATGCCCATTAAATATTATTTTTTATTTTTCTGATACTTCCCTGTACTTGAAGTTTTTCTTCTGATTTGTTTTGTTGTGAAATCTAATGGTAGCACGTGATTATGTTGCTCATCTTTTCACTGTATGGTGATATTGCTCAGGCCAACTACTTACTGTGTGAAAGGTTTTACTTAGTACATAGTCCTGAGAGTTGAGGGCATCATACGTGTTCTGCTCAGTTCTAGTTAGGGTCCTTTTAGCTTATCACTCTGTGGTGTGTGGCAGTGGCAAAAGCACAGTGAGACAGTGGTCACTTCACCAGACAGGGAAAGATATTCTGGGTGAGGCCAAGATGAGGCTTAAAATGGATCCATTTTTATAGACTCCAACTAGCTGTATGAGAGTTACTCTAGTTCTTTCCCAGAACAGAACCCTCAGGTGACAGAAGACCTCCAGGGAGACATGGCCTCCTAAGGGTCTGCCACTACCCAGTGCTACCATGCTAGAGGCCAAATGTGAACATTCAGCGTACAAATGACCCGGACACCACAGCACCCACCAGTAGGAAGTATGTGTATAACAGCATGTGATTAGTAGATTGTCAGAAATAGAAGACTACACTGTAGAAAAGTGGAAAAGGTGTAGAATCATAGCAGAGGTAAATTCGTGTGTTCCCTACTAGGTGTCCAGGAGTCGTATACTGTGTGGGGCTTTGACCCACTGGCAGGGAGATGGTTAGAGAGAGCTGCAGGATGGCAATTTTCAGGCAGTACATTACACTATGACTGACCCTAAACTAATGTGCCACAGTGGGGTGTAAGTATCTGAGGAAAGTCTTGCTTCAGCCAACAATTTTTGTTTTTTCAGAACTGGGGATTGAACTCAGGTCCTTGTGCTTGCCAGGGAAGTGCTTATTCCACAGAGCCATCTCCCCGGCCCTCAACAAATGTCATTATGTTGGATTTTCATAACACATCTAACATTTCCAGGACTAAGGTCATTACTGTCCATATAATATCAATAACACTCAAACACTGGTGGGGATTTGCACTGCTTGGCATCTCTATACATGGTTGGCTATAAGTTGCCTATTCCTGAAGACCACCCTAAAGCTACAGGGCCTGGAGGGACTGGTGAGAAGGGTCCCAGAGACAGGTCTCCATAACTGTCACAGTTGGCTATATGTTCATGGAAGAGTGTAGATGCAAGTCACGGTCTCCTCCTGGGGGTCATTGGCACTTTGACTGGCCCCTCCTACCTCAGCCAGTATGGTTCTATGCAAAGGGGCATGGAAGTCTGTCAACAAGGGAATATTCCCTGCAGACCTGCACAGTGGAGCATCATCTGGTGCTCAGGTAGAAAAAATGGGTCTTTGTTAGTTTTTATATCACTGTTCACCTTCAAAAATCAAGGAGTCCCCTTTTCTGGCTGGAACCATGGAGAGTGTAGAAGAGAAGAAAAAGAAGGTTCCTGCTGTGCCAGAAACCCTTATCAAAAAGCGAAGGCATTTTCCAGAGTGGAAGATAAATTGCCTGAGAAAGAAGTTTGCCCAGAAGATGCTTTGCAAAGTGAGGAGGAAGCTCGACTATGAAAAAACCAACACTGTCATAATGAGTACAGAGAAATGTGCAGAACTGAGATATGAATGGCTAGGATGGTGAGAAAAGCAGGCAATGTCTAGGTCACTGCAAAGCCCAAATTGTCATTGGTCATCCAGATCAGGGGTATCAATGGTGTGAGCAGCAATGTCCGCAAGGTGTTGCATCTTCTTCGCCTTCACCAAATCTTTAATGGTACCCTCGCTAAGCTCAACAAGGCTTCAAAGAACATGCTGAGCATTGTGAAGCCACACATTGCATGGGGGCACCCAAACTTGAAGTCAGTGAAAGAACTAATACACAAGTATGGCTATGGCAAAACCAATAACAAGCAAATTGCCCTGACAGATAATTCACTGATTGCTCGATCTCTTGGTAAATATGGAATCATCTGCATGGAGGATCTGATTCATGAGATCTGTACTGTTGGAAAACTCTTCAAAGAGGCAAATAACTTCCTGTGGCTACTCAAGTTATCATCTCCATGAGGTGGAATGAAGAATAAAACACCCATTTTGTGGAAGGTGGAGATGCTGGAAGTAGGGAAGACCAGATCAACAGGCTTATTCGAAGGATAAGCTAAGATATCTACCATGATGTTTTTCTGATTGGGTCAGTTAATAAAGTATCTGCTCCTCAAGGAAAAACAATCAGGGAGTGCCCTGCTTTCTGATACAGTAGGCTGTGTACCCCAGTAAGCCACTATATGTTAGAGATAGGATCCAAGATGCAATCTCCCACCCACTTTCTTCATCTTGCTGATATTGACCATCAAGTAGAGTGTGTCCGCACATGAGTAGAGACAAGTATGAGTTGATGACCTGAGTGGTCTGGTGCCAGACTACTGTTCCACTCACAGCACGCCCAAGGATATCTCTGCTGGATGTCACCTTGCTCTGTTGGAGACCCACTCACTGTCTTCCTGGGTCTGTTAGGTACAAGACAGGTTTGGTGAGATGCACCAGTGTAAGACAAGTGCTGACAGCATGTCAGACAGCCACAGGTGACACCTCAGACCAATGGAGTAAGCTGAAGACACAGGGCTCCTTGCTAGTAAGTCTGTTAGGTGTGACCTTTGATCATTCAATATACCTATAGAAAAGCTTTTGCAGATGTCAGGCTTGTGCTAGAGCTACATATCCAATAGAAGGAAATGGCTATTGTCCTCAGGAAACTTATAAGGTAGTGATGCTAATGTAAGTCCCTGTTTCATGGAGGAGTCTCTCAGTGCAGTAGACATTTTCTTTCTCGTTTTTGCTGGGGAAAGGAAAACTTCAGAGCATCAGTTTCTACAAGAACTGATAATGGCTATATGGTGTTTGGTGTATTTTTACCTAAATAAAAACAGAGGATCAGGAGATCCACAACAGGCTGCAGGGCTCCTGCCCTTAACCCAGAAATGTGGTACTTAGATCAGTGATCCTGATCACACAGAGAGGCAGTCTTAACACATCCCCTTGGTTCACCATCTTACATCCAGAAGTGCATGGATTCACATTAGCTTTTCATGTCTTCTGAATCTGTATGTAAAGTTACAGGACCTTTGAAATGTCTGCGACAGAGCAAAGACAGTTACCTTTCCTGACTTTCTCCTTTGACTGGTCCCTGGATGTCAGGGTACTTTTCAGTACATCAAAGTGTTAGAGTTGTCAGATACCTTTATGCCTGATGCTCATTGCTGATATTTGTTCACTTAACCTAGGTCCCACCTAGAAATCTGTGTAGCATTTCATTAGCTATTGCAAACTGAGAATTATTATAATTTGTAAATGGAAATATTAATACTAAAACAGAATGCTGTAAGTAGAATGATGGTTTGGTTTTTTTTTTTTTTTTTTTTTTTTTTTTTTTTTTTTTTTTTTTTTTTTTTTTTTTTTTTTTTTTTTTTGCTTTCAAAGGCAAATGATATACTGTAGTGATGCAAAACTATGAAGGATATTTGACCACAAACTTTGTGTATAAGGTTAGGATAGCAATCTGCTAATCATCTGGAATAAAAGCAGAAATGAGTATCAGAGATTAGGAAATGAGATGCCCGAAGTTACCACTGTGCATAGGTGCATCTGTTCACAGTACATGTGTGATCAGGTGTGTCTGGGGTCCTTGTATCTGGAAGGGGCCTGCCTATGGTTTGACAGTTTGGAAGCATTTGAGATTAAACCAATGGGGACACTTGTAAACCCCACCCAAAAGACACAAGGAATGCACAAGTGAGAAAAGGTGAGTTCTTGTTCTTGTGTCCATAGGAGGCCACTACAGCTAAGAGAGGTGTCATATCATCAAGCGTGAGCACACTGGCCAATCTCCAGCACTGTCTTGCTGGAAAGGAAGGTAGAGGATTGCTGTACATTAAGGAGAAATGTTTGGCTGTCAGTCCTACTTTAGCCAAGTATTTAGGAAAATTCATTAACCCAATTTTTTACATGAAAAACTGGGCATAACAAGACTTGTTTTAAGAGGACTATGGAGAGAAATTAGTGAGGAAATATGAGTAAAACATCCATTGCACTGCTTGAAATATAGTGGGTACTCAGAAATAGATATATAGTTATTATTTTAACTCAGAAAATGTCTTATACAGAATAACATACCAGGCCAACCCGCACTCTTGGGAGAGGACTCTGAGAGTCACAAGCTCACCCACTCTCCTTGCTAAACCTAGGCTGTGTGCAGAAACCAGGTGTGTCACATAGTCTACCTCAGGGTGTGGACGTGGCTGGTGTCCTTCAAAATAAACAATTGTTAATCTCTGACCACCTGTGCTATCTGCTGCAGCATTTGCTGTGGACTTATACCTTCCTCCTCCTCCTTCTCCTCCTCCTCCTCTTCCTCCTCCTCCTTCTTCTTCCTCTCCTCCTCCTCCTGCTCTTCTTTGTCTTCAGTGTCATTGTTGTCGTCATCATCAACGTCGTCTTGTACTGGTGACTGAATCATTTCTTCACAGTCATCTTTGTCTCCAGCCTTTTAAATATGTTGATTTATTTTGGTTCTTCTTTTCTTTCCTTTTCTTTTCTTTTCTTTTTTTCTCTTTTGTTCTCTTCTCTTCTCTCCTCTTCTCTTCTCTTCTCTTTTTTCTTCTTTTCTTTTTTTTGTGGGACAGAGTCTTCCTAAATTTCCCATAGAAGGTTCACACTTGCAATCACCCTGCCTCAGCTTCTCACAGTGCAGGGATTGCAAACTTGACCACCACTCCCTGTTGACCTGTGAATTCTTGAGAGAATCATCCTAAGCATTTGCTTCCTGTTTTATGAAAACCCTGCTCCAGCCCTATCTGCATCCCAACTTGCCTGGATGTGCCACTCTGATGCACAAGGCTGGGGAGGGGGGGAATGCAGTGTTCTTGCATGGGTCTCTCTTTGTCTCAGGATTGGTATCTGTCATGGCACCCTCTAGAGAAGCAATGAGTAGAATGTTCAACTAATCACCGCATGCATAAGAACCAATGCAACACTCATCTGAATAAAATAAATACACAGTCTTGAAGCAAATTACCACAGCCAGGCTAAATTGTAGCTATTACCAGACATATAGGCCAGAGGTTTCTAAGTTGTTATTTCTTAAAAACATGATTGATTTTGGACTTTTTTTAAGCTGAATGTCATGAACCAGACATCCATAATTATATTATTTGTCTTATACAAATGAAAAATAATAAATTAAAACTGGACATGTTGCAACAGGACTGTTGACATTATACACAAAGCCTGCTTATTGTCATAAGATACTCTTAACCTTCCAGCCAAAATCTTTCAAAACTATTAGTGTTAACTCTAGCAGCTGTTGTCAGGGTTCTCCTGTTCTCTGTTTTATGCATTGTGCTCCATCTGAAATGTTTGTTATATTTGTGTATATAACTTTCCACGAGTTGTTCCTTGAAAGCTCCAAAGATTAAACATGAAGGTTGAGCCAGTTTAGAAGGAACAAAGTTAAGAAAATTAAAGAAAACTTGCGAAAATGAATGTTTAAACCATTAAAATGTTTAGCAAGGTTTGCCCAGAGCCATTTCCTTCATGTAAAACATGACTCATTTTTTCTTTCTCATTCTCTTTTATTAAAAACCCAAGGTTAAGGGAGAGATATTTATGTTCTGTAGCTTTTTTTCCTTAAAAGCTTTAGAAATGTAATATCTAAATATTTTATGCAAATAGATGGGCCTGATTGAGTCAGAAATATCTCAGACATCCCAAGTATTTGGACTGGTGGCTTGTGGATGCATTAGCTGGGTGAAGCAGCCGCAGAGCTACAGAAATTGTCCTCTTTGAACTGGGAGAAGCCTGTGACTTTACTTAGTCCTTCAGGCTTAACTGTGGGCTAAAAGAGAATGTAGTTTTTACAGGGCTTCACATGTTCAAAAGGAGAGACGGACTCTGCAGAATTAAGTGTGTGTAGCGGGCTTTTGCAGTTCACTTATCTGTGCTGCAGAGAACACACTCTGAAATGAGTGATTTTTTGTGAGCAAGCATGCTGTACAGCTCTCTGCACAGCCCCATCACGTGTGGAGTTTTCTCGCTCTCCAATCTGTTCAGGAACCCTGGGTTTTTGCTTCCTGCCCAGGCAGTCATTTCCCTGTGAAGAGTGCAGTGTAGAGAAAAGGGCACTTGCTTCGAGCCAAAGCATTCTGTATTCTAATGACATTTCCAAGCTGTGTGCTTTCAGTAACTTACTTTACCTCTCTGAACCTTGGTTTCCTCATCTGTAAAATGGGATATAATACCTACTTTATTCACAGAATTGGAAGAATTATATGATGTGCTGAACTTAAATTGCTTTGATTAGTAACTGATTACATTCTTTAAAGATCATCACTCCTCACTTAGATGGCATGTGTGCCTCTTAGGCCCTGTCAAATTTCTCAGTCTGAGGTTAGATGGCATACTGTCCCTCTCCATGCCCCATGTGTGGCCCTTCCTCTGTATCCACAATCACAAAAACCAATTTTGGTGGTTTGCAAATGCATCTCATTGTCAGAAGGAATTAGACGGAATCTAACACGGGAATGTCAGAGCACCCTAATTCCACTGTTGTTCATACAAGGCAGGACAGATGTCAAGTGGAGCTGTACTTCTGCTGGCATTTTTTAATTAAGAATATTTTAAAAGGCTGTAGAACCCATATGCATGTGTTACAGAACTCTGGGATACCCCAGCATAGTCTGTCAACTTGCAGTCCTAGAATATTCCTGGAAGAACTTTGTCTTCTTTGGCCCACTTGTGAATTTCATAAGAGTTGAGCTATGTCAGTGGAAATACACACTATCATCCACCCTACAGCTCTGGGTACAAATGCCAGCCTCAAATGTACATCTCAGAGTCTCTGTCCAGGTCACTAGTGGATCAAATGGAGCAAGAGCTAAAGAAATGTAGTTGCCCATCAGCCTATTTTGCTTGTCTGGTTGGTCAAAGCTAATGGTTTTTCCATAAAACAGCTGAGCTTTCTTCTTCCCTCTCTGGAATGAGCACCTTGCCTGCTCTTCACAGGCCTGCCCAGCCAGAGAGCTAACTGAGTGCTTCAGCTAGTAACTCTCAGGAGTGCTGAAGAGACATGCCCCAGGCTTTAGCCTGTTCACTTTTAACACAACTGAATGTAAACTTTTGCGTCTCAGTTTTGTAACTACCAGATGCCTGGAAGTGTGCTCCATACTATAGATATGAAAGGAAACGATTCTGATACATTCTTTGGCCCTTAGAGGAAAATTACTGGATGGTATCTATTTTGCTGAGCATGGGGCTGATATCTTACTTTCTTTGAGCTATACAAATCCCATGCTTGCTGGGGGGGCACACAAGCAGATCTGTTGTGGGCCAGCATGGCTCACTCAAGGGCCTCCTGGGGCAGCCAGCTTCTCCTTTAGCTCCAGTCCTAGAAACACACACCACAGAGCCTGAGAGGATGAGGATGAGTGGTGTCAAGCATTTCTGTGCTGAGTTTGGTGCTCTGAAGACTCTCCAAGCAGTGAGATTCTTGCTTTCAAACTGTGGCAGTGGTTTCTCACTTGTGGCAAGGACCAGCCCAGAACTCCTTTCCTGGGTAGTGAGCAGCTGTAAGAGCTCCTTGTGTCAAGATATACCATAATTTTCCTCCACCCCTTACAGTTAAGGGCATCTGTTTTCCATATTCAAAGAATGCATCTTAAATATTGACAATGGGAGAAATTATGGAATTTTAAAAACAGAAACAACATTCTACCCAGAATGTTGTCATGCTACTACATTTCCTTCCATCCTTTCTTTTAAAATATTTTTTAAATCAATTAAACCTTCTGTGTATGTAGAATCCCAGCTTGCAGGCTCTATTTCTGTTTAGATCTTTCACACTGTTATGACCTGTAGTTTCAGTTTTGACACTATTCAACTCCAACCCTGCAATCTCTGAGAACAGTATTTTCTCCACTCACACATGCATGATCTCACCTGACTGTACAAGCATAATAGTAATTGCCAAATGATTTCAGAGAAAACCTCCAATGATGCGATGAACAGGTACCACAGTTAAGGGACAATACTCACATTATCCAGAGCTTTTTATTTGCACCAAGTTGCAAATATTGGAGAAGAAACAAAAAATAATTTTCCTTTTTCAAGTCAGCAAACATACTGTGGCCCCAGAAACGCAGCGGAGATCCAGAATGGTTTCTTGAAACCCACCCATTAGGCCCACAGTGGCTCCATCTTATCCCAGATTTTTGGCAATTGGTCAGTCCCAGGTTTCGAAGCTGATGTAGATAGAAGTGAAAGTTACTAGAGATGGTTCAGCAAAAGCAGGGCTGCGAGATAATAGGAAATAAGATCCCTGTGTAATTAGCCGGGCCTCACTTTTGACTTGAAGTCACATAACTCCTTAGTAAGAGCTCAACCATTTGGAGGTGGATAACGGGTTGCACTACAAGCAGTTTGATTTGTCTAAGTGTAAGAATGTGGGCATTGCTAGGAAGGGTCCCTGCCATTTATGTGTGGGAAAGGATGTGAATCTGTGACTTCCAGACTGCCTTTCTGCCCTCCACCAATCACCCACTGGCCAGCATTTGCAGGCAGATTCTGGCATTAAGAAAGAAACTTGAATGCCTTGTGATCCGCACATGAAGTCATTTGTGTGTGTCCCATTTTCTTATCTTTATCACTACTGGTACTCTCAGAATAGGTAGAATACCCTGCGTCTTCTAGACGCAGATTTATGGTGTCAGTATGAGAGAGATTCTTCGGAGTGTGGTACACCCATTCTTTACCTATGAACTCACTACCTTACCACTCGTGCATTCACATATCTGTTCATTCTGCTCTTTTGTAGGAATTGTATTCTAGAACCTGCAACAAGGTTTAGAGATCCAAATAAGCAAGATATGCTGGTAAATAACTTTGAGCAAGGCTTGGTCTTCTATGTTCGCCAATGTTGATGGCACAAGGAAACTCACTGCGGCTGTGGTTTCTAATCATTGATGCAACATGCCTGCAGTTAGAGATCAGGAGAGAAATATAAAACTGGTCCTTGTCATCCCCTTGAGAAAAAGGCATAGCAAAATGTCCCAGTGTTTGATTAGTCCACAGTGTTAAAGGGAATATCGCAATTACATATAAATAAATATTTACAATAGAAAATTAGATAAATAATTTTAAAAAGATAACATATTTGATCAAAAATACATGAACATTTAGTTTTTAAAAGTTGATTCACTAGAAGATACATTTCCATTGATCTCTTCCAAATATCTCTCCCTCCATTATGAATATACTCGTCCTATCATCCATGCCGATTTCTGAAGGAGTTCTGGAAATCCTCTTTCCTGGGTAGCTTTAGTTCTGCTGTTATGGATTCATGCTTGCAGCAGTTAAAAATGTTTACTGTCCACATGGTTTTGACTCTGTGAGAGAACAGAAGCCACTCAATGCCAGGTCAGGTGACTAAAGTGCATGAGGATAGACACGGTGAGGCTTTTGACAGAAAGGATCATAAACATTTTGATCAATAAGAATGACTCTGAAACATAGTAACTGTTAAAGTTAAAAATATTACAGTGAAACATGCACTGCTTGAACACACTTATGCCATTGTTCTTGGCATTGTGTCTTCTATTGTAATTTTTATAAAAATTATAAACCTTGATTGCATCTTTTGACCAGCTCTTATATATCCAGAGACATAAAGAGAAAATATTAATTTTCCTAGAGCAGTTAACAGATGAATTTCACAGTGGAAATTCTGCTTCAGTTAAGCCTTGATGAATGAGTATTAACCTCGCTCAGCCAGGCTAGGATGCAGGCTCCACCAGCTGGGGGCAAGCTGTGTAAGGACCTGCAGAATCCACAGTGGCCATGAAAGTCGTCTGAGTTGTGGCAGTGTATGCACCATGTGAGTCTCTGGAGCTGAAAAGCAAACCACATATCAGACTGTGGTGCTCAGTTTGGTCTTGTATTATCAGGGTGGAATGAAGAAAGTTTTATGTTTTGGTTTGCATGATCGACAGTCTATCACTTTGTCTGGAGGTGTGTGGACAGATCTAAAAGTGACACAACTTACAGTAAAAAGTGGTTGGAAGGATGATGCAGGATACTGCTGAGAACCAGGAGTAGAGGAAGAAAGACAGGAAGCACTTGACGGTCAGAGCTTAGGATCCACTGGCATCTGCTGTAGAAAGCTGGACCCCGCCTTGGGCCTCTTGGCCCTAGGGATGCCTCCACTGCCCTCATATGTGGCCCATGAACACGGTGACCACCGCTGCTGTGACTCCAGCTCACAAGGCAGCTCACATGTCCTGAGATCACCTCAGGCTGGGCACAGAGAAGGCATGGCCTCCCCTCCCTGCAGGCCTCTATTAGTTCCTGAGCATTGCAAAGACGGCTCCTCCTTGCTTTGAAAGGCCCTGCAGAGCCAGGGCCACACTGCAGAACACATGTGGTTGCGATTTTATTCATACTTTATCATTTTTCATTCTGACATTAAAGCGCCTCTGCAGTGGGGTGAGAGCACTGTGGATTGTACGGCGTAATGGGAAGCGAGGGCTCCTGCTTTGTGCCAGAGGAAACGTGATTCAGAAACAATTTGGGGGCAACTGCAAGGTGATGTGGCCCAGGGAACCAGAAGCTATGGAAACTTTAAACATCATTTCTGGACAATATAATATGTTCTGTGGGGCAGCTTGAAAATACAGGAAAGGCCTCCACATCCAACCCTCAGAGAATTAGAAGACTTTAAATATTATATGGAGGAAAACTTTTAAAGAGCCCCAGGCCCATTCAGTCCCAAGCACTGAGCTGGAAGCACCCTTCTCCCATGGGCCAATGAGAAACAGCAGGTGAGGGACTCACCTAGCAGGGGCATGTTGCTCCCAGCCCCCCGAGGCTCCTTGCTGGCCTGTCCCACAGCAGGTGGCTCAGTGATGGCCAGTGGTGCTATTCTGTCCTGACCTGGGTCCCTGGAAAGGTGAAGTTTCAATGAGAAAGACCTCAGGAAGGATTTTGTGTTCAGGAAGCAGAGCCAACCAGGTAGGCCCTTGTCTTGCACAGCTTTAATCTAAGTCCGTAAGGTACCAGAATGGAAAAGGGACCCATGCAGTAGAGGGAAATGGAGCTGGCACACGCAGGAAGGGAGTACAGGAGCAGAGTGCTCCCCGCTAGCCTTCCCTGTACCTGGGTACAGTTGCTCCTTCTGCAGGCCCATCCTGTTCTTTCCAAAACTGTGTCCTTTGGCCCTGTACTATTGATCCTTATGTTCTGAGTGATCCTGGGGTAGATCTGTTCCACCAATAACTAGGAGTCCAAGTTTGCATATTTAGTAAAAAGGGAAAATACTCAGGTACCTGCTTTTCTTATTCCTAACCCTAACCCTCAAGGGTTGCCCCCTCCTGATGCTCATCACAGTTTGTAACTCTGTATGCATTATAGTCTTGCCCTATTCCATGAATATAACAAGACAGTGGAGACCTCTGCCAGGTATTCTCACCTAGCACTGTGCTTTGGAGAGAGTAAGCCTTGAATAATGATTCTGGGGTCTGAGCGAGTCAGTGCAGCAACTGCTATCCCTGTTAAGTATTGAAGGGCATGATGAAATTCCAATGACCTCCGTAAAATTAAATCAAGTAAATGTGTGGAAATTGTCTCAAAACCCCAAAACAAGACTGCTGGTGCATCTGGATAAGTCATTTGAATTCACCGTCCCTATATGATTTCACTTTGCTATTTGGTTCTGTGTTCTGTAAGGTTTTTATTTTATTTTTTAACTCATTCAACTTTATTGAAAATCAATAATAATTATATAGCAAATTAAAAATTGTAGACACATACTGAGATGTGAAAGATGTAAAATGTAGACATTTTAAAAATATTTCTGAAATGAATAGATAACATGAGATTAATAATAGATTGCACATTGTAAAAAAATCATATAGAACTCCAAATAACATCAACCCAATGAAAACCACACCCAGACATATATTAATCAAGATCCCAGAAATTCAGCACAGGAACAGTATACTAAAAGCCTCTAGGAAAAAGAAACAGATTTTCTAAAGGAAAACCCATCAGAATAATGGCAGATTTCTCTCATAAACCATCAAATTAAGAAGAGCATGAAGAAAAGTACTTCATCTCTTCCAAGAAAACAAATTCCAATCCAGACTGATATACTCTGTAGGGTTTTTAAATTGTTATTATCTCCGCTGTGTTTCATGTCTTGTTTTTGAAAACAAAGCCCTCAGTCTTGGGTCTGGTCATTATAACTAATTAACATGAGTTTATTTGGGTTAGATTAAACAAGACAGGACATCAGCCTGTCTCCTCTCCAGAATGAGTTCATATTTAGATAACTCTACTTTTTTTTTTTTTTTTTTTTTTTTTTTTTTTTTTTTTTTTTTTTTTTTTTTTTTTTTTTTTTTTTTTTTTTTTGGAACTGGGGATTGAACTCAAACCCCTGTGCTTGCTAGGCAAGCACTTACTCTATCTCCTGGGCCCCAATAGCTTTAAATGAGGATATAAATAAACAGAAACCTGGTTAGGTGTGGTGATGAAGCTTGACTGCCCAATGTCATAGTTTAGTATGTGGTGAGGTTAAATGAGTCCAGACTCAATCCCCTGCATATGGAGGCCCAAAATTCATGGAGTGATTTAGTGAAGAGGCTATCTTACCTCCAAGATATGTTTTGGTGCCTTTGTTAAAGACCAAAAAAGCTGTATGTGCCTGGGTTGTTTCTGCCCACCTATTTGGGTCCATTGATCTACACACTGTTTTGTGCCAATACAATGACATCTTAATAGATGTAGCTATATAACTGCAAGTCTGGAATTGCGATGCTACCTGCTTGTTTTTGTTACCCAGGATTATTTTTGCTATTTTGATCTTTTCCATATGCAAAAGATGAACTCATTGAAAAAGAAATGATATGGGATAGGGAGATAGCTCAGCAGTGTAAATACCTGCCTGGCAAGAGTAAGGACTTTGGTTCGATCCCTGGTACTTCATGCTGTGCCATCCCCAACCTGGGTGCCCTGAGAGGGGGAAACCAGGTACCAAGTGTGGCAGTGCATGCCTGTAGTCCTAAAGCAGGGGAGGGCGAGACAGGAGGAACATTAAAAACAATAACTCACAGGACTATCCTGCTACAATGTTGTATATGGTTAGATTTCTAAATCTCTGTGTAAAAATATGTAATTTTTTTATTTTTTTATTTTACATAATTTTATTGAAGAACAAGTAGCAATGAGACAGTGTCAAATCAAATTTGTAGAACAGATTCAATAATTAATACATTGCATATTGTTTTCATAGTTGTTTTTTGGTTTTACGAGATGCATACATGATATTCTATTTACAAACACTATTATAGCAGATGCCTCTATTCATTGAATTAAGAGAATGTAGCTGTATACCTATCTTTTTTAAAGCTGAATTTATAGGAGAGTTTCAATAATTAATACTTTTTACATTGTTATCTTCCTAGTGGTTATCCATAGTACAAGAAGCAGACAGGATATCCTGTCCAAACACTATTAGTGCAAATCTTTCTTCTCATAGAATTACACAAAAGTACTGCATATTTATCCTATCTGTACTGTTTACACAAATACAGAATGGCCCTTCCTTTGTATCTCCTTTTTTTGTTTAGTCCTCTCAGAGATGGGTATTCTATTGTCATTCAATTATTATAGGTGCTTGAATTCAGTGAAACAATCCAACACAGTCCAGCAGTCAATAGTAGTAGTGGGTTATCCAAAGAAGTTGTTGACTAGAGCCATTTGCAGCTCAACATATTTTTATGGCTTTATTTTATATACCTCATTTTTATACTTTTCTTTTTATTCATATTTTTAAAAATATTTTTTCTTCATATTCTGTAGGGACTTAAAGTTTAACATATCAATACTTGATGGAAAATACCTGCTCCATGTTATGCCTAAGAAGTTTGATATTCAGACAGATAAGGAGGTTGAGCTCAATTGTCTATAAGTTAACAATGTTAAGCTTTTCTTCTGGAGGGTTAACAACTTAAGTTTGCATACCAAAAATTAGAGAAAAAGAAGGGCTGCAAGAACAGCCAACATTTTGGCCCTGAGCTTTCAAGTTCAGTGAGGACTCAAGACATAGGAGAACCTGTACTGTAGCAACACATAACTCAGTTGTGTCCCAAATTTTCTGATCAAGGAGATTATGGGGCCACAGAGGAAAGTGACCTACAATGTAGAGTGTACCTAAGGAGAGTCACATGGAGAGAAAACATTCTCTCAGGCTTTCAAAGACAGCAAACTGGTCAACTCTCATCCACACGGCTGACACTGACTAAGGATCTACAAACTGCGGCACAGGGTTTCAGGATAAACCCTGAGGGGACTTGACTGACCTCATCAGATACAAAAGTTACATTTTTTGTCATATATGTCTTCCTTTATCTTGGTCAAACCATATCTTGGTCAAAAGTATAAAAATGAGGTACAAAAAGTAAAGCCATATTAATACGCTGATCTGTAAAAGGCTCAAGTCAACAACTTCTGACATTGCCCCTCCCATAGATAACCCCACTAGTATTATGGGCTACTGGACTATATTGGAATATTTTGCTGAATTCACACACCTAAAATATTTAAATGACAATTCAATACCCTTCTCTGACAAAACTAAACGACAACAGTGGATACAAATGAAGGACCATTTTGTATCTGTATATTCAATATAGTTAGACTAGATATACAGCTACATTCTCTTAATTCAATGAATAAAATGATGTGTTCTAATAGTGTTTGTGGACAGGATATCATGCCTACATCTTGTACAATAAATAACCACTAAGACAACAATGTGCAATGTATTTATTATTGAAACTGTCATACTAATCAGTTTTGAAACTGTCTCATTATTTGTTTCTCAATAAAATTATTTTTTAAAAAACAAGGATCACTATGAGTGTGAGCTCCATAGCAAGATCCTGTACTAAATAAACGAATAATTTAAAAAATTTAAAGCAAAAAAGAAATTAAAAAAGAAATTCTATTTACAATAGCATAAAATAATGAAATACATAGGTATTACATAAATATATAAATTTTAGGAATATATTCCATATAAGTTTTAGGACTCCTTTCACTAACTTTGTGAGAAATGAGATTGATGTTTTGATTGGGATTTCATTAATTATATAATTTAGTTTTGGAAGAAAACCATTTTAATTATGTTGGTTTTGTCTATCCAAGAACATGGGATAACATTCCTTTTTCTGACGTCCTCCTCGATTTCCTTTTTCAGAGTAAAATAATTTTCATTGTACAGACCTTTCATTTCCTTAGTTAGGTTAACGCCTAAGTATTTAATTTTGTGGTGGTATTATTTTTATAATTTCTTTTTCAATGAGTTCCTTATTCATGTATGAGAATGCTTTTGATTTCTGTGTATTTATTTTGTATCCTGCTATACTTTGGGTTTTCAGTTGTAGCAGTCTTTTAGTGGAGTTCTAGGGGTCTTCTAAGAAAATGATTGTGTCATTTGCCAATAGTAACACTTTGCCATTGTACTTTCTGTATGTCCACTTTTATTTCTTTTTCTTGCCTGATTTCTTGGACTGATACTGAGCAGGAGAGGTGATAATGAGCACCCTTATCTGGTTCCTGATTTTTAGAGGAACAGCCCTTGGGTTTTCCACATTTATTATGCTCTGTGCAGCAGGTCAGTCATAAGAAGCTTTATCATTAAAGACCTCCTATGCCTATTTTCTATTCTCTGTATGTTACATTCTTTTTCTGTGTCTAGGAAGTTTTCTGCTATTTTCATGCCCTCTGTGCTGACTTCTGATTTTTTAGTAGTTGCAAGTACTCTTCTATCAGTCTACATTGCATCATCTAAGAGTTTCTGGATTCATTTCTTCATATTGAAACCATTATTGGTTTCGTATCTCTCCTTAACTGATTCTGTTCTCTAAGTCTGATACTCTGTCTTTGACTTGGTCAGTTCTGCCACCCATACTTTCAATCAGATTTTAGTCACCTGCAATTCCGTTTGAGTCTTATGGACTCCCATTCCTTCTGACCCAGGGCATTCATATTTTGCAAATCTTCCATTTGCTCCACTAGCTGTTGCAGTGTCTTGTCTAGACTCATTGATTATTTGTTTCATTAGGATCATTATTTGGTTAACTATATCCTCTTTAATTTTGCCAGCAACTTTATTGAACTGTTGGAGTGCCACTGGTGGGCTTTCAGACAGATCTGCTGTGTAGTTTGCAATCTCCGCAACCTCAAAGGTTCTTGAGCCACTTTTGGGGGAAACTGGGAGACTTGGAGACCAATTTGCTGCCTTGTCTTTCCATGTTTGCTTCTCACGCAGATGTTTGTAAATTCTTTGGTCTGATGCCTTGTTCCAGAAAGGGTGCCACAGTATTGCAGGTATCATGTTGCCTTGGCTGTAGCAGTGAATTCAGGGGCAATGATGGCACTAAATATCAGCTGGATATTGACAAACTGTAGGAGCCACTTATGAACAGCCCTTACCCAAATCAGCTTCATAGATATCATCTTTCATTATTAACAAGTGCTGACTGATTTCATTGGCTGCCCTGGTCTGCCTACAGAGCAGCAGAAGTAAGCCATGTCAAGGAACGCGGATCAGACTGCTTTGAGGTACAAGTTTTTGGAAAACTCTATATCCAGTTACTGTAAACAAGAAGGAAATATACTTTCTGACAAGAAGAAGGGCAGGGTAATTCAGGGGTCCTTTCTCCCATTCCTCACAGTGGCCTTTCCCCACAGAGTTTCCAGAGAATTCCAGCCAGTGCTCTAGGCTACCCGTGGCCTCTAGGCGTCTCTCAGGGCACTCTCCACCATCTCCCTAGAGGAAGCTAAGCAAAGAATCCCATGTATCATTTCTTTGTTTTATGACTTCACAGAACTGTCACTGTGGAAGGGTGAGTGCTTTGGCTTTCTCTCCTCAAAGGACTCACTTAATGAGTGTAAGACCCAGACTGTCAGAAGTGCTTAGTACAGTATTCAAGGCATGACAAAATATTTGTGAGGAGGGACCCTTTCCCTCAACTCTTTCTCAGAAGTGGGAAAACAGGAAGTACCATCACATGTACTCCAGGTCTTATCAGTCAATGACAAAGGTTAAATCCAAAATATGATTGTGTTATGCGCTGCCACAGATATTCAGGTATCTTTTACCCTTCCAAAATTCCCAGTTGCTCATACATTTTTTCTAAGTTGTACATATCATAAAATAGTTTTGTGAATTTAAAACTTACATGTCTATTTTCATTCTGTAAGCCATAAGTATGCATCTGAACCCAACATTTAGAATATCATTCAGTGTGATTAAAGCTATGGATAATTCAGAACACTGTTTCTAATATTCAGGCCCTGCCAGTCTGGCAGCAGAATTGGCAAAACATATGCCCAAAGCATTTATATTTGATTTTATAAAAGTTATTCATGTTCAGTGTTTATCATCTCAGTATTTTGTCATCCATGGTACACATTACTTTTTTCCCATTAATCATTTGCTTTTGACTTTTTAATGATGCATTCAGTGATTTTTAGGTCATTAACATAGTCAACTTTCTTTTTAAGTTTGGGATTTTTTTTTGGAAAAACCAGGGATTGAACTCAGACCCTTGCACTTACCAAGTGCTTATTCCACTGAGCTATCTCCCTTGCCCCAGTTTGGGATTTTTAATAGCATACTTAGGACTATCTTTAGCAATCTAAATTTTAATATGTACATATATACTATACAATATCTATTGTTTCCATTCTGGTGATGCATTTGAATTCATTTTGAGGTAAAGAATGTAGTAGACATTTAGGTTTCTCACAAGAAGCTGCAAATCTTCTCAACAAAATTTGTAAAATAATCTTCATAATGCCTACTAACTTGTACCACCAACTTTGTCATTTACAAAATACTCTACACATCCCTCCATGTAATCTGGACCTTCACAGATTGCATTGGTAACCTTTGTACTAGTCATGAAAGCAGGATTCATTTCCTTTAGGGCTTAGCTATTACTATTGCAAATCAGCAGTACCCTAGCCTCAGATTTTTTGATTTAATTCTCTGTTTTTCAATACATATTACTGTAGTTTTAAGTTTAAAAGGCAGTTTCATAAATGCCTCTCCTTTTTGTATGTATTTAGTGCAGGGTCTACAAGGTCTCAAGGTCTCATTTGTAGATCAACTCAACTCGGAGTATTTACAGCCTCCCAAGTGCTAGGATTACAGGAGAGTTTCACCACGCCCAGTCTCAATCCTGCCAGTGAGCCCCAGGGGCAGCCTGCAGGGCACTCCAGGGATGGAAACCCAGTTGCTGCGCTCTGCCTAAGCAGGCACTTTAGTCCACTGAGCTATCTGGCTGATGCTTCCTCTTGTTCTTATAGAAGTGTGGCAGGAGGAAAATCTAACTGAGGAGGAAATGTTAACTAAGGGTTTTATTTATTTAAGTTCCCAAAGCATGGCATTTAACAGAATATCTTTTCAAGTAGAGGATGGTGAATCTGGTCTCTTATATATTAAAATATTTCCAAATTTTGAAGCTAGTTCCAAATGGTCATGAGTCAATAATGCTTTACATAAAACTTAGAGATATTGTGCTGCATTGAATTGTTGAGGCTAAACTTAGAAATACAACTATTTGCTGCTTTACTTCTGAAGAAACAGGGTAAGTCAAAATCACTTACAAATATATAAGCTTAGTTTATTGTGGTTAAGAAGAAATCTCTAGCCAGGTGTGGTGGTGCACACATGTCATCCCAACACTTGGGCAGCTGAGGCAGGAGGGTTGTTGCAAGCTTGAGACCAACCTGAGCTACCAAGTGAACTCAAGGCCAGACTGAATTGCATATTAAGGCCCTGTCTACAAAACTAAATAAAGAAAGAAATTAAATGAAGAAGAAATCTTCTACAGGTCAATGATGGACAGATCTTACTTTGTAAATGTCTTAGTCATGAAAGTACTAGGTTAACAAGCCCACCAGGACTTCTGCAGGGGGCAGTGGGCTAAGTGCGAGTGCCAGGGATCAAGAGGGACTCTGAGCTTCTGCGCTGGCTGTGATGGCTCAGTTGCAGCCGCCATCTGCAGAATCTTCTGGATTCACTCACCAGATAAAAAGTAGCTTACCTTATCTTTTTGGGCAACTGAACACTTTTGGTATGCACGCAGGCCCATGAAATAGCTGCACTTTGATACGAAACCCAGATTTCTGGTATTTTGATATTGAATTTTTCTTTAGTGTTTATGGATAAGGGATTATAGAAGAAAAGAGCTTTTTCATGTCATAGATAAGCACAAGTGCAGAAAAACAAATTCTCTTCATGAGACATCAGACTTAAAAACATGTATTTCAGATTCCCTTTTTAAGCGTCTTCGGCCATATCACCCTGAATGTGCGCAAATTTATCAAATCCCCCTTTCAAAAAGGTGACTCCAAACTTATTAAAATTAATAATTTACATTGGAATTAACACAGTAGTGTTATATGCTGGAAGCAAGAAGTTCACATAGTCTAAAAATAATTATGAATTTAGAAATAATGCAGAATGCAAACATAAAAATTTATTCTTAAACAAATGTGTACATGCACACACATATTCTCCAGGCATTATCTGTGTTTATAGCTGCAAATAATATTGCCACAAGTCCAGAAGAGGAGAAACTAAAATTTCTTGGGATAATAACTTGATTAAAGCTATTAGAACAACATAGAAAATAAAATTCAAGTTTTCTCATATAGATACACAAATCAGTTTAAAAACATGCTGGGAAATATTTTATTAATATTATCGGTAAAAATGTTGAGAAATATCTAGTCCAACAAAAATATGTGAAGTGCATATCAAAACAATAAAACATTAATAACAATTTTAAAATAAAATAAGTTATACCTTTTTTAAATTAATTTTTACTTACCAAGACTAATAAACATAGCAAGTGGGTTGGAAAAAATGTATAGTTATGGATTTTAGCTCATTTCATAGTTCTATTATAATAACATCAATTTTTAAGTAACATTTACAAAAAGGGAAATTAGGAATAATAAAAAGTAAGTAAATATATACCCAATCATGAAGTAGATAAAAGCTCTAAGCAAAACAAAGAAATAGAAGCAAAGTAAATGGCAAATGAAACACAAATAAATAATAGGAAAATAAGTGAATTATAATAAATTATGATGTTCTTTGCAGTACTAGGATCAAAATATCCTTTGCCCTATTTATTTATTTATTTATTTACTTTATTTTGGGGTAGACTCTCACTAAGTTGCCAGATGGAACTCAAACTTTGGATCCTCCTGCCTCAGCCCCATTCAGTGCTAGAAATAAAATTGATAATTTCAACTTATACAAGTGTTTCCATCAACATATAATCAAGATTAAACTTTAAGAAAAAAATCTTAGGAAAATATTTGTGACAAACATCAAGCTTAATACCTTACTACTTTAAACATCATTAAAAATAGATTTCAGAAATTTGCTAGGTAAAGCAGAAAAGAAATAGATTTTTAAATATTCAAAATAAGCATGAAAATCTCAGGTCTTGGGAGGCTGTAAAGAGGCAGATCACTGTGAATCCCATCTAGTAGTGAGACCCCGAACACCCTGTAGACCTTGCCCTAAAATACAAAAAAAAAAAAAACCAACAAAAATTATATTTCTTAAAATGCCCTGAAGTGTCACACTGTTAAATGCAACTGTTTCTACATTCAAAGTCAAGATTAAATTTTTATCTGTAGATAGTGTAATCCAGAGCCTTATATCAAAGACTGAGTCTCATTCTGAAAAATTTTCTGGCAACTTGGGGACGAATGTCTTGATATATGAGGAAATGTATTTCAAGTAGTGCCCATTTGTGCAAGAGGATTCTCCTTACAATGAGTCTCCCTTCTTGCAGACACACCTGCTTTCTTCCACAACTACAAAATGTAGCAGAAACCAAGGATTCAAAACCACCTACTTACAAGGCTCACTCTGGTGGTGACCGCAGGATCGAACATGGGAAGAGGCCTTAAGCTGTCAAGCTTCTGTTTTATCAGAAGTAAAATGAACTAATGGCTATGCTATCACATCGGATTATTTTAATATGACACAATACATGCAGAGAGCACATAAGTGCTCAGTCAATGGATATTAGCCATTATTTTAACTTTTCAGGGTATTACAAAACCTGAATATGTCAAAACTACAAATTGTCCTACATTCATTTTCAATCAGGATTACTACATAGCCTGACTGGGCACACAGCCCTGTGCAATTGGCTTCTGGGCTTCTGAGCTCTGTCCTTCACGGTGTCACTCCAGTGGGAAACATGTTTTGGTGCAGAGGGTGTAAGTGAGCCTAAGCCAAGCCTGCTGGTGTGCTGGGCCGGGTAACACTCTGATGAACCACGAAGGAAAAAGAAATTGCAGTGAGAGATGCTGAGCAACGATCAAGACTTTTTGAGAGTCCACTGCCTGAAGAACAGGATCTCATGGAGGCTCTAGAGCTGCTGGGCTCCAGTGAGCCATCTAAAACAGGAAACCACAGCCAGTGCATGATCTCTCCCTCTAGTTAGCCTGAGGGAAAAAAAGAGAGAAAGAATGAGAGAGAGAAGAGAAAAAAGCCTCAGAGAAGAGGAGGTGCTGTCTTTCTTTAAGATGGAGTATAACTGGAAACAGCCTCAGCCAAGGTCAGGGTCAAGAATAATAGAATCCTGGCAAAATATACTAGTTTATCTTCTCCCTGAACGTCTGCCAAGGCATACACACAATGTCGCACAGCACGGGAGAGGCCTGATGCATCTCTAGAGTATTTATGAGGACTTCTGTTTTGAAGATAGTTTCTTAGGTAACAGAATGAAAACATGTATGGATGAGCTGGCATTTATCAGTGCCGTGGCTTCCTGTGAAAATCAAGCAACAAGCATTTTGATACTTTGTCCTAAGTCCAGAAAGTTTTTCAAAGGGCTGCGTGAGGTGGGTGTCCTTTGAAGACAGCACGGCCACAAATTCAGTAAAAAGTCCAGCGTCAGGTCCTGGGCCAGCGCTGTCATCTGTCCTGTAATGCGGTAAGCCAGCAGCTGCAGGCTGGGCGGAGCTGAGGCACCTTCAATCCCTGGCCGAGGGAGATCCAGTTTCACTGCACTTCTTGCAAGAATCTTTGGGTGTTTCTCAGGTGTAATTCAGGTGCTTGAGACCCAGAATCTGTACAAGGAGAATGGAAACTAAACAAACAAAAAAAAAATCCTTTGGTATTATAACATGAGACGGCTCTATGTTCCCACAGAACACTTGTTGTCAATGAAAAATAAGCAGGAAATTCCCTAGAAACCAAAGAAAAAATTGAAAAACACAAGCTGAAAGACCAGACGCCCCAAAACATTGGGACGTCTCATTTAGGCATGCAGGGGAGTAGGTGCAGGGCACTATAGAATTACTCAACACAATAAAATATTTCCCTTCCACTAAGATGTTCATAAAAAACATCTCATTTTGCTATTTCAGAACATAGACTTTTATTATACAGTAAGACACTTATATTTTATAACTGGAATTAAAGGGTAGGATGATTCCAATATGCAAAGATAAAACACAATGCAATTGCAAAATAGAACAGATACACTTTAGAATTACTTTTCAAATTTCAAAAATAAATGTGTTCCTAATAAACACAAAAATCACACATAATTTCACTACACAGTACCAAAATGCTATTATTGTCTTCCTGTTGTTTATGCTGAATACAGACACCACACATTTTAGTAAAATTAATAAATTACTCACAGTCTTTTGTCCTTCCCTTTTTCTTTTGTCACATCCTCAAGGCATTTGAAACTGTGATTCTCCAGTCCACTAGTGTATATTCATTTTAAAACTACTGTGTAATATTGCAAGCCCTCACGTAATAAGTAAATCAATGAGCAGATCTGAGGCTCCTGACCTACTGATCAAAGTGTAAATTTCTACAGATTCAGTGACCATTCTAAAATGAAGACATTGAGTCTTGGTACAAGTAAAAGATCTTTTGTACAAAAGAGCCAAAGGCCGAGGGACGGAATCCACTATGTACTTTAGATCAGCCCCATGCTTGCTCATGGCCAGCTGTGTGCAGACACTTGGTGGCTCAGAGATGGGCCCTGGGACACAGGCATCATCTGTAGTCACTCTTTACCTAGAATCCATAGACCCTGTAGCTTTCCTGAGCATAAGAGAACATGGTGGGCTATGCGTGGCGTGGGGTCCTAGCTGCTTGCTCTGTCCTCGTGCACTGCACTTAGTGCTTCCCCTGGCTCTTCATCCCACGGCTGACTCAGGAGGACACACAAAAAGAGAGAAAGCCCACATTTGGAAGCCATTTGCTTTTGGAAAATGTTTACTATTCCAGCCCCTGGCAGTTATTGTTACTGGAGTCGTTACTGACAGAGTTCAGAGACAGGAGGATCGCCTTTGGTTGCAGAGAGCCCACATGTGGAAATACAAGTGTGTGAGGGAGCAGAGATAGAAAACAAATGTGCATCTGCCACTAGTGTTGTTACACTTGTTTTTTTTTTTTTTATCCTCAAAGATTGCGTTTCTCATCACATCACATAATTTGAGGAAATTTAAAAAGAATTGGCCACAGGCAGTATTCCATTTCCTAGTAAGCATGCTAATTCTTTTTTTCTGACTTTTATAGGCCATTCTCCAACGATAGTACACTTATATTTGCCAGCAATAACCCCAACTTGAGTACGGCTTTGTAGATCATCCCTTGAAGAATTATCTGATTGGAGGCTAGATGTGAGTAATATCTGGATCCCTTCATTGTTTCATAGAGATGACTGAGACTGTTATTTTTATTCTTTGAGACAGGGTTTCACTGTATTTCATGCTGACCTTAAACTCATGATGTAGCCCAGGCTGGCTTCGAACTTGTGCTGATCCTCCTGCCTCAGACTCTTGAGTGTTAAGCTTATAACAGGCATGAATGACCACATCAAGGATGAGCGAAACATTTTTGAGTTTGCAAAATCAGGACACTCAGGGCCCAGTTACCTAAACTTTTATTCTTAATTTTTAAAAGCAATTTTTCAAATTTTAAAAGAATTCTTTCACATTGTAAAAGACATGAAAAATATATAAATATATAAAATAAGCTGTTCTATACTATTTCATAGTTTCATCCACTATTACTATTTTGATTGATATATTTCTTCAGGTACTTAATAACATATATTTATATATGAAAGCCACTTTCAGGTTTTGATGATGGCATGTGAACTAATAGTATCTCCTTTCAAAATGTATTCAATTTAATGAAGCAAATATATATATATATATATATATATATATATGCAAATGTATATATACATACTAATAGTTTCCATGCCATCAACAAAATCTATGCCATCTTGAGGCATGTCTTTCAAAAATGTTTACTCATCTTTTTAGTAGAGCCATTAAAAATATTCCATTTATGTTGAGATATAATTTGGGTGGCTAAGATTAAAAAAAATAAGGCTAACTTTTTAAGGATTTGTACAGTTTTATTCAGTTACAAATTTCCTGTGATAAATATGATCAACATTACCAATAAACAATAAAAACACTTACATAGTAATTCTTATATAGCATTATTCATAACTTTTCTACAAAAATCAAACAACCAAGCTGTCCTTCAGTGAGTGTATGTCTAAGCAATAGCACTTTGCATAATATAATTCTATTAAATGACATTCCTGAAATGGCAAAATTTAAAGAAGGAGAAAAAATTAGTCCAGGGGTGGTGCAGAGAAACAGGTGGGATGTTGGTAGTTACAGAAATTATTCTGTATTTTGTTCACCTCAAAGTCAAGAACCTTGATGTGATAGTCTAGTTTCAAAAGATGTTGCCACAGAGAAAAAGTGAATCAACATATGCAATCTTTCTGTATTATTTCTTACCATTGTATGTAAACCTACAGTTATTTCAAAATAAAAACAATAGGAAGCAAAGAAATTAACACAGACAACCACTGACACAATCAGAATTTTAGAGCCCCAACAACTGTATTTTTTCAGTAGCTCTTCCTTGTATGAAAACTCTGGAGAGAAGTGATTTGTTGCCAGGTACCATAGTGCCGTCTTTCCTAGAAAATCACTCAAATGGTTCTTATTTCCAGGATGTAATCTGCAAGACTGATGTCTTTGCTGACTGTAATAAAGCCTCTTGAATTGACCTGTGTATGAATGGTTTGTTTCTTTTTATTGCTGAGCAATATTCCATTGAATGGTTTGTTTGTCCATTCACTAAGAAAGACATTTGGATTCCTGCATTATGGTGATTATGAGGATCACTGCTGTAAACTTTATGGGAGCTTCTGAGTGTGAATTTAAATTTTCAATTCCCTGAAATAAACATCCTAGAGACTCCCAGGGATTATGGGAAGCGAGTGCTCATAAGTCACCATGATGCTGTTTCCTACAGGGCACGATGAGTTCACATTCCTCTGGAAAGACACTGGACTCCAAAGTCAAGTCTAAGGTCTTTTATACAAAACAGCATAGAACTGCTTTAAACCATACATATCCTTTAGTATACATTAAATGACCTCTAAATTACTTAAAGCATGGATACAATGTAGATGCTACATAAATAGTTATTGTTATTTATTTATTTGTATTTAGACAGGGTGTAGAGGGTCTCACTGTGTAGATCAGACTCATAGTGATTCTCCTGTTTACAGCCTGTCAAGTTCTGGGATCATAGGTGTGCACCAGCACACCCAGTCTCAATCACCTTCTCAGCATAGGCTAGGGGATTGAACTCCTGGCCCCTGCGCCTACCTAAGCAGGCCCTTTAATCCACTGAGCTATTTGGCTGGCCCTATTCTGTTTTATTTAGGAAACAATTAAATTATTTAAGGACTAAGAAAAAAATTCATTTGTCAAAGCTAAAACTTGGAAACAACCTAAATGCCCATCAACTGAAGAATGGCTAAAATATGATGTGGTATTTTTACACAAGAGGGTATTACTCTGAAATATAAACTTGAGAATTTTATAGGTAAATGGATGCTACTCAAAACCATATTCATGAGTGAAATAAATCCAACCTGTATGTCTAAACATTATGTTGTCTCCCTAGTGTAAGAACCTGAAAGAATAAGTTCTGAAAAGTACAACAAATACTGTGAGAGGGAAAGAAACTGTTCAAAGGCAAGAGACAACTGAAATGAGGGAAAGGAGAAAAGGAAAAAAATAAGGAAGGAAAAAAGAAATATATATGTATATACATAGGATAGTTGACCTCTGCTGGTCTATGGAAAGGAGCAGTTGATGCTTAAGGGTCTTTTTGTCTTTCCTTTTTATTTGTTTATATTTTTTGACCAATATGATTAGTTTATATCTGGTAATTTGAACAACTAATGTGAAAACAACAGTATGCAATAGAACAACCATTGTTGCATTCCTATCATTTTGCTTAATGAAATTCTGAACAGTTTCTACTTTTGTATTCACTTTAATAACAAAAAAAATTAAGAGAAAAACTCAAAGCAGGTTTAGTACTAATGGAATTTATTTTAAATATTTTGATCAGAAGCTGGTTGAATGCATATACGTGGGATCTGCAGGGAGGACCATTGTACTCTCTATTGCTTGGCCCCAGGAATGGTCATTTGTTGCAGATCACTTCAGATTTTTTGTGTAAGTAATCATGTCACCTACGAACCTAGTTTTGTTTCTTTTCTCTTTTCATCTTCTAGTGTATATGTAGAGTTTATGTTGTGTACATTCATCTTGGGGAGTAGGCACACACTACACCAATTTTTGCCTGCCTTATTTACTTATTTATTTATTTGAAAGCTTAGGAACTTTATCTCTTTGTCTTGCCTTTTAGCACCAGCAATCATTTCCATTATTACCTTAAGTAAAAGTAACAAAAGTAAACCTCCTGTCTGATGTTTAACTTTAGTGGAAAGATTATTTATTTATTTATTTATTTTTTAAGATTACAAAACAGAGATTTAAAGAAAAAAACAACATTAGAAGTGATATAAGATTTCACTAGACAAAGTAATAGGAATTCAACATAGGCTGCTGTATTACATGATGTTATCTTCAAGTTAGTTGTTCACATTACCCGATATAAATATGTAAGAGTCATTACAAAAGAAAATAACAAAGAAGTTATATGAAGTTTAAAAGAAGATAAAAATCAGAGTAAGAAAACGTTTAAACATTAACTTCTGCTTTTAAAAGACCAGCAGAAATTGACAACACAATCATCCAAACCACTTTGCCTATGTATTCCTCATCTGAGTTTACCTTTCCCATTGAAAAAAAAATTTCCCTCTCCCTGTAAGAACTGCTTTCATTGCATCTCACAAATTCTGATAAGTTGTATTTGAATTTTCATTGAATTGTAGATAATGTTTAATTTCTTGTAAAATTTCATCTGTAACCCATTGATTGCTGAGGAGGGTGTTATTTAACTTCCGTGTGTTTATGTGTTTTTTGTGGTTTCTTTTGTCATTTATTTCCAGTTTCATTGCATTGTGGTCAGATAACATACCTGGAATAATTTTTGTTTTCTTGCAGATACTTATGCATGACCTATGTGGTCTATGTTAGAAAATGTCCCAGTGCAGCTGAAAAGAATGTGTATTCTGATGTGGTTGGCTGGCACACTGTATTTGTCCATTTAGTCCATTTCTCCAGAGGTCTGGTTCATTTTTGCTACCTCTTTGCTAATCTATTGTCTGCTTCACCTATATTTTATGGATATGAGGGTATTCAGGTCTCCTGTTAAGATCGTGGTATTGGATATTAGATTTTTCATGTCTGTTATCTTACATAATTAGGTGCCCCATGGTGGGTACATACATATTTATGACTGCTGCTTCTTCCTCTTGTGTTTTCCCCTAACCAGTATACAGTAGCCTTCTTTATTTCATTTGGTCATTCTTGATCTGAAGTTCACAGTGTCTGCTGACAGGATTGGTATCCCTGCTTTTTTCTGTGGTCCTAGGTTATATAGTATTGTTTTCCATCCTTTGACTTTCAGCCTATTAGTTTATTTATGGGTTAAGTGTGTTTTTTCTATGTAGCATATTGTTGGGTTTTGCTTCCTAATCCTCTGTGTCAGTCTATTTCTTTTAATTGGTGAATTGAGTTCATTTACATTGATGGTTATAATTGAGATATATTGACTTATGTTTGACCTGTTGTTTCCTGGTGTTGGTTACCTGTTTTTCTCCTGTGTTTACACGTTTGTCCTATTTTGTGGGTTCTTTCTATTCTCATTTGTGGAGTTGTGGTCATTTTGATCCCTCTCTAGAATACCTTTTAGTAGACTGTGTAGGGTGTGCTTTGTCATCTTGAAATTCTTTAGTTGTTCTTTGTCATGGAAACGTTTCACTTCCCCATTAAACTTGAAAGAGAGTTTTTCAGGGTATAGCAGGTTTTCATCTGCAGTAGACTCTCATGATCAATCACTCTATTAGAATTTTTGTAAAATTTTTCAAGTAAAAACAAGGATTTGTGCTCTTTCTCCAAGTTTTCTTTAAATACAGTTATTCATTCATGTCTTCCAGGAATGTCAACGAAACTTACATGTGTTAGCACCTATGACTACTACCACAGATACTTGCATACAATGATGACAAGACACCATGGATCTCAAGACACAGTCTTATTTCAGTAATGCTGACAGATGATGAAAGTTCATTTTGAACTAATAATATGTATTATTTTTCATATGACAAGATCTTTAAAATAACTATTTCTTGGGGCCAGAGAGATAGCGCAGTAGAATAAGCACTTGCCTGGCAAGCGCATGGTCCTGAGTTCAATCCCTGGTACTGCAAAATAAAATTTAAAAATAAAATAACTGTTTCATGATTAATGTCTCAGATCATAAAACATTTGTAGATATATTATTTTGGAGAAGCAAAATATTTTATTATGAGGATATAACAAAATTTATTTAACAAATCAATTCTACTAAAAGTTGACTTCAAAATTTTACCATTATAGGCCAGTCAGATAGCTCAGGGGACTAAAGTGCCTGCTTAGGCAGAGTGCGATGGGCAGTGTTTGATTCCTGGCTTGCTGTGCTGGCCCCACCCTTGGGGTATGCTCAGATGGTGATTGAAACTGGGCATGGTGGCATGCACCTGTAATCCCAGCGCTTGGGATTCTGAAAGCAGAAGAATCACTACGAGTCCAATCTATACTGTGAGGCCTTGTACACTCTGTACACCCTGTATATCCTGTCATAAACTTATAAAAAATTCCCATCATATATGATGTTTTCATGGGCCTATTAAGCATTGGAATGATCATTTAGGACAAAGGTAACTGTTTATTATCCTTCCAAGTATATGATTAGATGCTATGTTAGAGCCACATAGATCCTATACATGTATATTACAAAAAGGGCTTTGGAAGTACAGCATGAGATATGAAATAAAATATAAATGAACATTTAAAAAAATTTTCCATCTGTATAACAGTAAAAAGCAGAGTAGTGGTTAGCCTGAATTTTTCATAAAATCTGTCAGTATACAAGAAAAAAAAAAAAAATCAATGTCACTGCTATTTTCACTTTAGTGTCTTTGTACCAATGGACCACAGCTCCACAGGTCAAAATGGAAAGTTTGCAGAATGAAGAGGAAGAATAATTGTGTCCACAGTACAACAAAGTAATTTTGAAAGAAAAAGTGCACAACTTTCTAAGCTGTAAAATATTGCATAATTTCACTTCTACTCAAATTTGTAAACAAGTAGATTCCATAAAATCTACACATACTTCATGAGTAATTATGGATAAGTTTGTCACTGTGTCTTTGATAAGAAGCCCAGTTAAAATTGGAATTAGAACAAGAACATGGTATAATAACAGTTGTTCTTTATGTTTAGCTTAGCTAAGACACACAGAATGCTAGCATAATAATTTCAAATTGTTAACACTGGTTTGTAAATCAGAGGTCAGTACTGAAGCTGATATGAACAAAAACTACTTGTGTTATATTTTTAATTCATTCTGGCTTGTGGTTCAAGTTGATGGCTTTTGACAGAGGAAGTGAGAGAGAAGTGATTAGTACTAAATGACAGCCATGTTTGTATATTTTCCTATGTGCTTTTTAAAATTTTGTAAAAATTGAATAAAGAGATGTACAGAGTTTTAGATGGGAAACATGCACAGATGCCATGTGGTATTTTAGTAAAAGACTTAGATTCATTTAAGACTTATGACATAGGCAAGCTCAAGCACAGATCTCAGCTGAGATAAAAAAATGCAGAA